>JANAVB010025623.1:0-42500 GCA_029216955.1 Iris pallida | reverse complement strand
TGACTAGGCCTAGACCGGGTCGAGACCTGGGTAACTTCGGTCGAGCCGGAACCGACCTAAATCCGGGCTAGACCCAACCCGAAACAGGATATTGAGTGGACCGGGTTGTCTCATTGACCGGTCCGGACCGACCCAATCTGGGTTTGACCGGGTCAGACCTGAACCTTGTTCAGGCTGCCCGGCCGAATACACACCTTGAGTCCTGCACCCGATACAAAAGCAGCAAGGAGCAAAAGGAACGCTCTGTCTTGGTAAGTTGGTAACAAGTGCATAATTAGCTAAACTGCTTAAGTGCTTAGAAAAATAAAAAGGATTAGCTTCTCTGAGTTAGCGAGGATTAGCTTGTTCGATGTTGCCAACCTTAATGACAAAAGGAGAGGATTGAGAGCCAAAATTCCAATTACGTATCAAGCATCATATTGGTTATATAACGATACAAGATGATCAGCTAAAATCTACACAATGATGATAGTGAAATTAAAAATATAATATCACACTCTTTAGTAACAAAAACATATGCTCAACAAGAAAAGCTTCAGACGACTAGTTTCATACTCAACAAAAGAATCAAACTTGAGCTGGAACAAGAACGACAACCATGACATGAACACTTCCAATTTACAACCATAAGCTTGAATCTAACCATACATGAGACAGTGACAGATAAAATGACAGCTGATAGCTAACTGGTAGATCTATCCTTATCAACCTGAAGACAGAAGAAACATAATTCATTATAGTCACTAAACACTAGTTTGTCAGTGTAGCGTATATAAACTATAAAGTATAGTTTGCACTATCATCCGACACCGTTACGATCCGGTCAATACCAATACGATTCGGCATGTCTAGATTCGATACCGACCACTACCGGTATTGACTGACGTCGACATTGGGAATCTCTTTCCCAATCAATTCGGCCAAGAAAATGGAAACAAAAAGAACAATCAATATGGATGTAACAGCGTTACTAAGGCTGTAAAAACATATAAATGAAAGAAAAAAAATTATCGCAGGTAAACCAATCCGTAGGAGCGACTATTATTTCTTTCAATTTTACAACTACTAGAAAAATAACAAAAAAATACTTAAAATTGTGCTTATATATATATATATATATATATATATATATATATATATATATATATATATTTTTTATATATATATATATTTTATATATATATATATATATATAAAGTTAATAGTTATTAATAATTATTTATTTTCCGGTACAAAATATGATACTCTAGTATGAAACCGTCGATATTATTGATCCCGATACTATAGGAATGATCCGATCTCAAGAAGAGGACAATAGTAACATAGGAAACACCGTCCGACGTGACGGTCGTCCATTGGCCCCACCTACTATCTCGGGTCTCACTCGGACCAGGGGGCCAATGGCCAACCGTCACGTCGGCCGACGGTCAGTCCGCGGTTACAAACCGCAGACAACCTAGCAGCTCCCTTTAAAATTTGGTTCTCGGAAAAATCTTGCTTTGTATATGAGGTAGTTGGACCCGAGTCCTCAGCAAGGAAAGGGCCTAGAAAAAGCAGAGAAGAGCGGATCTCCAGAATTTTAAGCAATTAATAATTGGTGTGGAGTTGTTGACCAGTCAGCATCAGTAGTTGCAAGTGTATGGAGACTCCATGGCGGCAAACAAGCAAGTAGGGTAGCTGGGGAATGTGTGAGAGAAGCGAAAGCCTTTGACCATACGAGGTGTCGAGTTTTGGAAAAGAGTCGGATGGTAGTTGCAGAGGAAGAAAAATGATTCAAGGGAGCCAACCAGCATTCCTGATGGCGTTGTATGTTATTTTTTCAAGAAATGATGTTGTGGTCGATCTCTCTTCAGAAAATCTCCTTAAATCGTATCCTAAACTCTGCCAATTATTACATGTTGTCAAATCTTAGGTCACGTTTTATTCGCGGAATCAGAACCTTGGAAAATGAAAGTTATTCATTTTCCGTGTTTAGATGCCTAAAGAAAGGAGCATGAAAGAACAATGGTCTCAAAAGAAAATGGAAAGAAAAAATGGTTGCCCCATCCACCCCAAGTATTCACTTTCCCTCTTAATTTCCTTTATTTATTACAAAAATTTAGTACTAAATTCTCCTTCCTTCTGCTCAAAGATGTATTATGATTATATTCCCGACAGTTCCAAACACTGGAAAGAAAAAAAAGAAATTGTAATTTTTCATGTCCATAAGAAGAGCAAAGAATTGATTTTCTTGCCCTTTTTTCTGCAAACTAAACTAGAAACCACATGATAGTAGTGAATGATTGGTCCGTCCAATGATATAATGACACAGTAATATCAAAAGCCAAAAATAACTAATCAAACAATTGCCAATTATCATTAATGTATAATTACCAAAAATAATAAGATATTACGATGTGTTATTATAATATTGGACGGACTCACCGAATAATTTCTCCCAAAGTAGGCCGTATAACTTTGTTTAAATTTTATCTTTAGCTTAGTTTCGTAAGATTAGCTTAATTTTGCGTGAATATCAACGGTCGTTATCGGAAACTAGCACAAGTAGTGGAAACATAGAATCACCCTGCCTCAACCTTCTTCTACCACAAGTAATTCATGATTCAACATTCTCCCCTCAGCCCCACGCCAAACCACACCAACCCCCCCCCCCCCCCCCAAAATATTGGACGGACTCACCGAATAATTTCTCCCAAAGTAGGCCGTATAACTTTGTTTAAATTTTGTCTTTAGCTTAGCTTTGTAAGATTGGCTTAATTTTGCGTGAATATCAACAGTCGTTATCGAAAACTAGCACAAGTAGTGGAAACATAGAATCACCCTGCCTCAACCTTCTTCTACCACAAGTAATTCATGATTCAACATTCTCCCCTCAGTCCCACACCAAACCACACCACCCCACCCCCACCCCCACCACCCCACCCACACCCACACACAATGAGCAACTCAAACCAGTTCTCTTGGAGCAAAAGATCAATTCATCTTCACTTGACACCAAAATCCAAGTTATCATAACCTTCTGCAAAATAATAATAATATAAATCCAATCCACTTTGTCATATGTCCTCTCTTTTTTCATATAAGTCGTGAAAAAAACTACCTAACAGCAGCAAGTCTATCCAATATGGATCTACTTCAATAAATCTCAATCTAGTTTTCATCAACTGGTTCTCCAAGCTTCACCTGTTAGCTAACACATTCTCAATAATATAATTGGTCAGGATCCAGTTACTTTACAAACTTCTATTTCACTTTTTCATTTTGGACTAGAATTGTTTCTTCATCGCAAAGGATGAACAAGTGATGCTTAGGAATTGGGATTGCGTTATGAAGATTTGATCCTCGAAACATCTTAATATCAGCTCCACAACTCATGATTGCTTACATGAATTACATTTCTAGAACATGCTGTATATGTATATGACATGTCTCCATGTATTTTTAGGGGTGAGCATTATTCAGTTTTGGACCGAAAATCGAACCGAATCGAATAAGAGATTCGGTGCGATTTTAAAAAAGATCGGTTCGTTTTCAGTTTTGAAAATACTAAAAAAAAATTATTCGGTTTCGATTTTGGTTTTGGGTTTCGGTCCAAAACCGAATAAGAAAAATTAGTTACTATATATATATATATATATATATATATTTTTTAGTTACTATATATATATATATATATATATATATATAGGGAGCGGTTCGGAAGCCCCGCCCGCGGAGCCCCGCCGAAGCCCCCGCCCCCCTTGGCCGTTGGATCGCGCGGGCTTGCGCGGGCCCCACGCGGGCCCCGCGCGATCCGATGGTGCAAGGGGGGGCGGGGCTTCGACGGGGCTCCGCGGACGGGGCCTTTGATCCGCTTCCATATATATATATATATATATATATATATATATATATATATATATAGTTACTATATATATTAACAAAAAAAGCGCAAATAAACCAAAAAATCGATTAAACCGAACCGATTTAATTTGGTTCGGTTTGATTCAGTTATGGACCAATTCACTTCGGTTTCGGTTTTGCTTATTTGGTTTTCAGTCCAATTCGGTTATTCGGTTCGGTTTGAACCGAATTAACCGAATGCTCACCCCCTATGTATTTTCTACGTTACTCGACTCTTAATAAAATTTGGCTAGGAAATCTTGATGCATCCTTCTCGGAAAAAGAAAAAGGAAAAAGTACAATGTTGCAAACAAGAGAAGAAAGCCATGTGAATTTTGCAGACAAGCAAGAGTATATTTTGCTTGGGCACTAGAACCAGGTAACTTAGGGATCTTCTAAGAGGAATTATATGCTGCCTAAAAAAAAATGCAAATCAGGTTAGTTCAACTTCATGTGACTGGACAATCTGCCCATTTGGAATCAACAAGGCATGCAACAAGAGGATTGCTGATGAACAATTGAATCTCGTGATTTAAGTGTAGCTTGTACGTAGGATGTGTCAATCGAATTTGATAGGATGTCAGCATGAACACATCCTTGACACAGGAGGCTCTCTTCGAGCAAAAACCAAGAACTAGAGACCACCAAGAATGCTACAAGAAGAGTGAAGTTTGTCAAAGAAAGTTCTACAAGATTATTGGCCTCCCTATAGGAATGGAGCTTGGTGACTAAGTATCCATAATGAGAAATCTTGACAAAGCAACAAGCTACAAGAGAATCATACTACTGTAAGATAGAAAAATGTAAACAAATTCAAGATTCTTTGTGAGAAATTTTGTTAAGGAAGTAACTTATGGGTTATCACCGGAAAGAAACTGTCACATACAAGAACTGAAAAGAATAAATCATGGATGCAACAACAAATAAACAAGAAGTCATCTACAAGGAAAGAATATATAGAACCTATACACAGGGATGGAGCTCTAAATAGTAGGTGACTGAGAATTATCAGAGATTGGTCTTATGTATAAAATATACTTCAGAAATTAAGATACACTAACCTTAGTATGCATGTACTCAAAGGTGCTTCAGATCCACTCGCACCAATATGAACTGCTTGGCTGACAAATAATCTGCATTGCAAAATCCGGTACTCATAATCACATGCTGCTCACCAGTCACCTACCAAAATTATATGGGATAATATAACTAGAGGAGAACTGTGATATATAAGCTCATAAAAGAAGAGTATCCATGACCAAACTATTGTTAACTGTGCTTACCAGAAAAATTAATTCTATGTCTTTCCAATGATTGTAAACTCACTACATAGAGCACCTTCGGCATTGAATACACAGATCTGGTCCCTCGGTATGTTAAATCCGATCTCATTCTTTTGGGAACATCTTCCGCGTGGCCACATGAAAGCCATTTCTCATAATAATTGCATCAAGTTTGTAAACTGTATATATAAGACTGATGTATTAAGGAAAGCTGCAGCTGCATGTAGATGAGAATGAAGATGCATATATATTTTCTCTCCTTCATTTACTACTAAGCTCGAAATGTGTTTCCTTCACATCCCTAACGCTATGTTTTTGGCTAAGTTATTCCATTTTTATACCTTCATATCATAGTTTGCAGTATCGACCGATAACGATTCGATACGGCCGATATCGATATGATTTCACATGTCCCGATTCGATACCCGACAGATACTTACCCGATAACAACATTGTGGGTCCCTTTTTTAATCAATTCGGTAAAGAAAATTGAACGAAAAAGACCAATCAACAAGGGTATAAAAGCATAGTAAAATTGTAAAATTATGTAAAGGAATAAAACTTATATATCGCAGGTAACCAATCGGCAATGGTAACTATTATTTTATTCAATTTTAAAACTACTAAGAAACAACACAGAAAATACTTGAATATCTAAATGTACACACAAGAAAAAAAATTAATTTTAATAATTTATTAATAATTATTGTTTTCTATATAAGAAAATCAGATACTCCGATCTGAAACCACCGATACTACCGACCCCGATACCCATAGGAAGTATCCGATACCGATTCCGATACTGCGAACCTTGCTTCATATATGTCCTACAGAAGGCACGCTAGAATATATACCTCTCGGAAGATTAACAAGAGGGTATAATAAACAAGTATTATGCGTGCCAAACTGAGAACCATCTAGTTTTCTTCCATTGGGAATTCTTGGCAAAAGTAGCAGGTCCCAATTACTGGAGGAAAGAAAAGGGGAGAGTATTTTAGACCATGTTTGAAAGAAAAGAAGGGGAAAAAAATCAAAAAGCTAAGCACTAGGCTCTCTTGGCCCTTTGTTTGTCAGCAATGAGTATCCGAGTCTCCATAAGTTCACAAAAGACAGGAACAGTAATTGTTCACTTTGTGTAGGTAAAATGAACTTCATCAATATGGAACACAAAGTATCTACCATAGCTCATGAGCAACAGTAAAAAGAAGGTAGAAACAGCAAAGCATATATATATAATTGACAAAATGGTATACACATATGGATAAAAAAAATGCAAATAAGCCAATGATCAAGGTAATGATCAATTCATGGAAAGAATCCCTCTAGCTTTCATATTTGATTAAGGAATGATTGTGAGAGAATTTTGAAGAGATTTGGAAGACATTGGTATAAATTTACGTGACAGTGACTCTGTTTGGTTTCCATGATGAAGACAAGATTGATTGTCCTAAGTAGAAATACATATCACTAAATGAATTATCAGTTGATCAAGAAGATGTTGCAGACTGGAAAAGAGAGCCATATGTAATTTTCACATACAATGAAGTAAGAATAAGTGTTCTGTTTCAGCACAAAAATCGGCATAATATGTTTCTTCGAAGACTCCAGTAATAAAAGTTGGCCGCTGAAACATGCACAATCAGTTACTTCATTGTCACGGGATTGGACAATCTGCTTATATAGAATAAAACGAGACACGCAATACCAAGTTGATTGCTGGAGAACAATTGTTTTTACACTATATATGCAGCATGAGGTTCTTTTCAAGTATGGGAAATCAAACATATTTAACACAAGAGGATCAGTTCATGCATAAACCAAACATTAGAGGCCGCAGAGAATGCTACAATAAAAGTGAAGGTCGTCTAAGAAAGTTGCACATCATTATTAGGCTACAATTTGTCTATATATGAAACAAGCTTGGAGGACAACCATCCACTTGTACTTTCTTATTTAGATCCAATGCATACTTAGTTAAGCAATAAACCAGAAACATACTTCAAGCATAAGATTGAAAATTCAAACAAGTTCCTTCTATAAGAAATCTTGTTAATGAAGTAATTTCACATAATTGGGTTATCAATGGAAAGAATTATGTCACACATAAGATGTTAGGGTCGTAAGTCGTTTTTATTTTCTTATTTGGGTACAGTCAAGTAGTTGTGGGTATATTTATCATCATATATTAACATAAATACATATGAAATGCAACTTAGGTTTTATCCCCTTGCACTCTCCTCTAATTGCTCTCTATCTCCTCTGACTCTTCTTCTAAATTTCACTTGGTATCAGAGCAACTTAAAAATACTATACATCATTTCCACAATCTCGGCGATGAGTTCGACGGGGTTTCGAGGACGGTAGCCTGTGATTAGGTTTTGAGGCAGAAGCCTGAATTTATTATATCTTTTGCGTTATTTAATGGTTGCATTATCGTCCTGTGATCTCGTTGTTCGTGGTTGATTATCGTTGGTCGTTGTGAGACTGGATTTTTATAGATCTCAGTTGGATGGTTATTATTGATCGTGACTCTTTGTGAGATCTCGTGTTTCTGTTACATCTATAAGTATGGCAGGAACCGACTCTTCTAGCGCGGTTACTAGTGGTGGTGGTGGTCCAGACAATTCTTTTATTGTTATTCATAATAATGATGAAGTGTGGAAAGGGATTGTTGTGGTAAAATTCAATGGTGCGAACTACCTTGCCTGATCTAAGTCTATCGAAGTAGTGTTAAGGGTAAAAAAGAAATTGAAGTTTTTTGTAGAAGAGCCTCCGCCTGAATGGTCGACTAATTATAAGGATTGGATAAGTGCAGATGCATAAATTATGTCATGGTTGTGGCATAGTATGGAACTACACATCACCTCTAATGTTCAGTGGCATGAGTCCTACAAACAGATTTGGGCATCTCTGGAAGAGTCTTATGGCTCGTACATATATGAGTTGGACGAGTTGTTGTTTAATAGAAATCAAAATGGAAAGCCTATAAATGAATATTTGACTTCAAAGAATATTTTGTGGGAGAAACTCTTACAGTATCATCCAATAGATACTGTTTTGAAGGAAGCTCATTAACAGAGGGAGGACTTCCATGTTTCGATCATCCTAGCTGGCTTACATCCTATGCTCGAACCTAATAAGGCTCAGATCTACAGTGACAAACGCCTCTCGTCTCAATCATCCTTTTTCTAGGAGAGTAACGACTCTTTTGTCTTGGTTACTAGTATTGTTGGTCGTGGTGACGGGCATGGTGGTGATTGTGATGATGGTAGCCATAGTAGTAGAGATGGTAGTTGCACTGGTGATCGAGGAAGTACTCGTAGTGGTCATGGTATGTCATGAAAGTGTAACTATTGTGGCATGCTCGGCCACGTATAAAAGTACTATTGGAAAAAGTGAGATAAATATGAGTATACACAACAATAGGGTTATCGACTCCGAAACAAGCTCTTACATAGTATAATTCTCATTAATGATCATTGTCCTATGAAAGATAACCCTCATCCTATGCTAAAAAAATGTGTCATTCACCCGACCCAATCATTGCTATTATTTGATTTATTATATGTGCTTTAATTTTCTTTCAATTTGTTACATATGAGCAGGTTAACCAAATTACTTCATTGTTCCGTAACATTTTCTCCCAATTGATGTGTTTTTTAGGACTTTGGAATGAAGAAGATGATTGGCTCACAGCATGAAAGGCATGAAAGAGATGAATTGCATTACTTGGATTTATCTGAAAAGGCTTTCACTTCATTTTCTACCTCTTCGTTCTAGTGACATTATTATTTGGACCACCTATCTTTGGCTAAGTTGTTCCTAGTTTGAGTTATGTTCGGTTTTAGAATGTGAGGCTTGTCAGTTAAGCAAGTATAATCATAGTCTGCTTCGTCGTCGTATTGAGAGCAAGGTTTGCAGTATCGAAATTGGTATCGGACCCTTTCTTTGAGTATCAAAGTATCAGGATCGCCAGTATCGACGATTTTGGATCAGAGTATCGAATTTTTTTAGTATCGGAAAGAAAATAATTATAAATAAATTATTAAAATTTTAGAAAAAATATTTTATACATTTAGATATAATTTTAGGTATTCCATGTGTTGTTTCATAGTAGTTTTCAATTGGAATAAAATAGTAGTCATCCATGCCGATAGGTTTACAAGCGATAAATAAGTTTTTTCTTTTACATGTTTTTGCAACCATACTATACTTTTACACCCTTGCTGACTAGTAGTCTTTTTGTTTCATTTTCTTTGCCGAATTGACTAGAAAAGAGACCCAATATCGATATCGGTTAGTACCGATATTGACGGTATTTGATCGGAATATTCCAAATCGTATCGGTGTTGGCCGTATCAAATAGGTATCGGCCGACACCGCAAACTATGGTTGAGAGTCATCAGTTGTAGTCTTTAATTTTGTTCATACTCATATTTGAGATCCATCTAGAGTCAAAAATCCGAAAGGATTTCAGTATTATCTTGTTATTTTTGACGATTATTATTCCCAAATGACTTGGTTATATTTATCGAAAGAATGATCTGAAATTCCACGTGTTATCTTTTATAATAAAATATGTGATCAATTTGATAAATGCATTAAAAATTTATGTTCTGATAATGCCTTGGAGTATACTCAATCGTCTGACTTCTTTTCGTGTCGATCGTGGTATTATTCATCAAACTGGTTGCGTCCATATCCCGCATCAAAATGGTGTAGCTTAGTTGCGTCCATACCTCGCATCAAAATGGTGTAGCTTAGATGCATCCATACCTCGCATCAAAATGGTGTAGCTGAACGCAAGCAACGACACTTTTAGTTGTGGCCCATACTCTTATGTTCAATATGCATGTCCCTAAACAGTATTAGGCAGATACAATTCGTACAGCATGTTAGTGGATTAATCGCATGTCATCTTTTGTGTCAAGGTGTTCTGTGGGTCGGGCTAGGCCAGCCCAGACCCAGGTTTGACCGGGCCTGGGCCGAGCTTAACCCGAAATAAAGAACGGGCCGGCCCAAAAAATTCGAACCCAGCCCGGACCCATGGCCGGGTTTTGGGCAGGCCGGGCTGAACCAGTCCTGGTCCGGGCCGGTTCAGGGTTAGACCGGGCCGACCCGATTTTTATGAAAAAAATTGTAATAAAAATTTAGAAAATAAAAGTTAGTATAATTTAAAAATACTTTTATTAATGTTTAGAAAAATTCTATAAAAACACATGTACAAGTATAATAAATTTAGAAAATGAATTGTACTAGTAATTTGCTAAAGACCGTTTTATTTGAATTTAAGTTTCCTTAAAACCTATTGTTTTCTAAATTGTAACCAACTAATTACGTTTATATGCTAACCTTTACTTCATATCCATAGTTGGCAACTAAAAAGAGAATCTATGATTATGTTGACAAACCTTAGACTATATAGGAAGAAAAAAGACCGTTTTATTTGCAAATATTTTTATTAGTGTTTAGAAAAAATTTATAAAAAAATGTACAGGTATAATAAAATTTAGAAAAATTGTACAATTAATTTGCTAAATGAAACATGAATTGAATGACTAATACAAGATATGCATAATTTAAAAATTAATGACTAACACAAGATTACTAGTACATAAACTGTAATTAATGACTCATACAAGATTACTAGATGTCCATACAGGATTTTAAATGTCTACATAGCATCCGTGTACCATAGTTATGGTCTCATTTGAATCGTTTCCTACAATACAAACATTCAACAATAACTTTAGTGAAGTATCTTCTTTCGGTATCGTCATTTGCACGCTCGTTATAAACTCCACAAAAATGATGCCAAATTTTCGATCCTGATTCAAGCTTTTGTTACGATACGTATTGAGATTGCAGTGCGGATTGCGATTGCTGATCTTGCCAAATGACCAAAATACCCTTCAAATGGTCTAAAAACAACCACTAAAATGGGGGCAAAAGGGTCCTTTTTTTGTCTCCCAACGGTCTAAAAAAATCCAGCCGAATCGGGCCTGGACCGGGCCAGCCCGGTCGGGCTATACGGGTTTGACCGGCCCGAACCCGCTGTCAAATCGGGTTGGGCCGGTTCGAGCTTCTGGGTCAGGATCTGGAACCTAGCCCAGACCCGCTGGGTTAAGGGACCGGACCGGTCCGAGTCGTTGACCGGGCTCGAGCCGGCCCAGACTGGTTTTGACTAGGTCGGGCCCGAGCCGGGGACCGGGCCGCCCAGCCCAACTTACACCTTGATTTCTGTGTCGAATAACCAAATCCCCTTCTCCATGTTACATACAAGTGTATATCCTTTTTTTCACCTCCTCGTGTGTTTGGGTGTGTTGTTTTTGTTCACAACTTGGAACCTAATCGAGACAAGTTGGTTCCTCGATTTATCGTATCTTCGAACTCAAAAAAGTTATCGTTGTTACAGTCCTCAGTAGCGTAAATATTATGTTAGTGCAGATGTTACATTTTTGAGTTTACTACTCTCTTTTCTTCAGGAGTTCATCAACTTCAGTTCACATCAAATTTGGTATCTTTCAAAACACTTCTGGTCATTTATAAATCCATTTCTATATCTACTCCTCCTTTAGAGGTTACTAGAGATTTAATGACAGACAAGTTGTTTTGCGTGATTTAGTCCCCGCCACGTCATCTTTTGTACCTGACGATCTGATTCCCTCCACCACAGTTTCAGACGATCTTTCTATTACACTCAGAAAATGTAGTCGTAGTTGTAACACTAAGCATCCAATCTCAAATTGTTTTCTTACATTATGTTTCTCATTCATTACATGCTTTTGCTACCTCATTGTCTTATGTTTCCATTCCTAACACTTATAAGCAAGCTATGTCATCTTCTGGTTGAAAACGTACAATGGATAATGAGATGCTTGTTTTATATCAAAATCAGACTTGGAGCTTACCTCGCTTCCCGTTGGTAAACAAACAATAGGTTGTAGGTGGATGTACATTGTTAAGTATCATCGAGATGGTTCTATCGAGCGTCTTAAGGTGCGTTTGGTTGCAAAAGGGTATACCTAGACCTATGGTGTGGATTATATAAAGATGTTCTCTCTTGTGCTTTGGCGGAATTTAATTCGCATTCTCATCTCCATGGAGGTTAATCGACAATTGTCTATGTATCAGTTGGACATCAAAAGTGCTTCCTTGCATTGTGACTTACATGCAAGGTTCGCAGTATCGGTATCGATATCGGACCCTTCCTACAAGTATCGGTATCGACGGTATCAGCGGTTTCAGATAGGAGTATCGAATTTTGTGGTATTTGAAAGCAAATAATTATTAATATGTTATTAAAATTTTAAAATAATCATATATTTAGGCATAATTTAAGTATTTCCTGTATTGTTTCTTAGTAATTTTGAAATAGAACGAAATAATAGTCACTCTTGCTATTGGTTTACTTGCGATAAATAAGTTTTCTTTATTTACATACTTTTACACCTTGGTGATTGGTCTTTTCGTTCAAATTTCTCTGCCAAATTAACTGGGAAAGGTACCCCAAACATCGGTATCGAATTGGGACATGACTAATTGTGTCGGTATCGGTCGTATCGTATTTATATCTACCAATACTGCACACTATGCTTATATGAGGAGGTTTATAACTTTATATAAATCAATTATCGAGATATGTTGTTGCTGGTAGTGACAATCTCGTGGGTTGATTAAAGGACTTATATGGGATAAAACAATCTTCTCGAACTTGGTTTGATTGTTCAGTTCAATTCTCATTCGGTATGGATTTCGTCGCACTACGTTAGATCATTCAGTGTTTAATCGATCTTCTACAAGAAGTATCATTGTGTTGATTGTTTATGTTGATGATATCATTATATCTAGGAGTATGTTGGTATTTCCAACTTGAAAGCCTACCATAGTCAATTTCATACTAAGGAATTAGGTACTCTTTGTTATTTTCTTGAAATCGAGATTGCTTGATCTAAGATGGGTGTGTATTTGTCGCACCGCAAGTATGTTTTGGACTTGATTTCATAGATATGGATATTGGACTCTCAGCATGTTGATACTCTTATGGATTCTCATGTCAAACTTGATGTTGACATGGGAAACTTATTTGAGGATATTGGACTTTGGCATGTTGATACTCCTATGTATTCTCATGCCAAACTTGATGTTGACATGGGGGGGACACGCTTGAGGATATTGGACTATATAGACGGCTGGTTGAGAAGCTTATCTATCTTAGTGTTACACGACCATATATCACATATGCAGTTGGGATAGTTAGTTAGTTTATTCAGGCTCCTCAGCAAACCACATTGGCTAGTTATCTCTCTTATTTTGCGATACATGATGCATCTGGAAAGGGTTTGTTGTACAAACCATCACTGACACTCACCGTGACAGGTTTCAGCGATGCTAATTGGACATATAGTCGATATGAGGTCTATTTCTGGATAATAGACCTTTATTTAGGGTAATCTTGTGACATAGCGCAGTAAGAAGCATAACGTTGAAGTTTGTTCTAGTGCAGAGGCTGAATATTGTGTTATGGCTCATACAAGCTTCTTAGATAATGTCGGTGCAGTCTCTTCTTCATGAAATATGGGGTCATGTTTCCTATCCCTACGAAGACGTATTGTGACAATACATCAGCGATTTTCATTACAAGTAATCTCATGTTTCATGAGCGCACTAAGCATATCAAAATGAATTGTCATCTTATTCGTGATTTGTTGGTAAAGAAAATGATAGTCACTCCACATGTTCGGTCTGAGAATCAATTTAGTGATATCCTCACCAAACCACTTGCTTGTAGTCCATTTTCTGATTTATGTAGTAAGATGGTGTGTCGGATCTTTATGCTCCAACTTGAGGGGGATGTTAGAGTCATAAGTCATTCTTATTTTCTTATTTGGGTACACTCAAGTAGTTGTGGGTATATTTATTGTCATATATTAACATAAATACATATGAGATACAACTTAGAAATTTATCCCCTTGCATTCGCTTCTCTTATTTCTCTCATCTCCACTCTCTTCTTCTAAATTTCATTTAAGAAGAATAACATCACATATGCAACGACAAACAAATAAGGAATCACCTAAGCAAGAAGAGGGTTGCATAAATTGTCTATACATTATGGATAAATAGCCTTGACCATATAAAATGTAGGTGACAGAGTATAAGCAGAGATCAAACTTACAAAGGAAAGATACATAGGAAACTAACATACCCTAACCTTGGTACGCATGTTCAAGGTGCTCCAGCCACTTGCACCAATATGTATGGCTGATTAAGATTCACGTTGCAGCTTTCTGTAATACTTGTACTTCATAAACATATGCTGCTCGCCAATGACCAGTCACATGTGAAATTTAAGTAGAAGAGAACAATGATTATAAATAAGCTATGGAAAAAAAATTTACCAAAGAATAAACAATAGTAAACTGCACATACCAGGAGCATTCAATTCAATGTTTAAGTACAGTGCCTTCATCTTTAAAGTTTTAAACACTCAGGTGGTTCATTGGTATGTTCTATCTGATATATATTTTTCTTCTGGGATCATCATTCACATAGCTACCCAAAAGCCATTTCTCATATTTCGCATCGAACTTAAAAGTTTAGACCTTACAAGACTTATGGACTAAGGAAACCTGCAGCTCTGTGTAGATGATAATAAAGTCTTATCTTCCATACCCTCTCCATTTTGCAAAATCTGTGTAAATCCCTGCGATTACTTGACCTTTTTCAAACAAAGTTTTAGACTTTTAGTCTCTAGGCTTGGTCACCATCGTGAAGGGCAGGATTGATTATATATAGAAATCGTATATTATCAAATTAACTGCCAGATGATCATGACAAAGTTCAATGTTGTGAACAAGAAAAGAAAGCCATGTAGTTTTCACAGACAATGAGACAAGAGAGTATTCCACTTCAACACTGAAGCTGGCAGAAAAAGTTCTTTGAAGAGTTACAATAATAAAAGTTGCCACGAAACATGAAGATCAGGCAGCTTATCTTCATGTGACCGGACAATTTAATATTTCAGAATCGAATGAGAACAAGTGAACTCTACGATGAAGACTACCTTGTGTATAGTAAGGAGTTCTTTTCACGAGTTAGAATTAAACCCGATATGCTGATGTATGAGTTGTGACACATCCAACACAAGGAGGCTCAGTTCATACACATACCAAGCATTAAAGGCCACAGAGAAAGCTACAATAAAGTAAAGTATTCAAAGAAATTTCTAATAAAATGACTTAATAAACTTGGGAGAAATAAATGTCACATATTAAACAAAAAAGAATAATACCATAGGTAGAATGAAAAACAATAAGCAACTATGAAAGAAGAAATAAGTGGAAATTTCACTATACATGATGGATAAATAGTTTGGCCTAAATTTAAGTTTCTACGAGTTGGCAGAGGGACAGAAAGAAAAAGATACCTAAGAAACTTGGATATCACCCGCCAACACCTTCATGATGACAAACTAAGACCCTCATGAAACTTGGTGGTGGGGTTCTCAAACATGCTCACATGTACATTTGACAATGATTCTATGATTCTATCCTTTTATTAAATCTATTCATACATTGTAGGGCTTCCCCTACATTCAAAGGGAAAATCGTCTAACCATGAATCATCCAATATGAGAGATGAGGATTCTGACTCTGAAGGCCATTCAGAAGTTACATCTATTTCGTCATATTCAACAGGTTTACAATTTCCCATCCTATTTTGACTAATAGCTTGTAACCGGAGATTGCAATGAACAAAAACTAAATCACCAAGCTTTTGCAGTTCCATCTTGGTACGCTTCTTAGTATGCATGTTATTAAAGATGTTCCAATTCCACTTGCACCAATATGAGCTGCATGGCTGACTAAGAATCCGCATCGCAGCCTTCTGCAATACTGGTACTTCATAGCCAAATGCTGCCCACCAATCACCTATAAAGTAGAAGAGGACGAAAAATAAGCCCTGAAAGAAGTGTATTTGCGATCAAATTATAGATGATAGTTAGCTGCACATACCAGGAGCATTCAATGTCCTCCCCATGATGGCAAACTCACTACCTAGAGCACCTTGGGCATTTAAATAGACAGGTTGTTCCTTCGTAAGTTCTATCCGATCTTTTTCTTCTGGGAACATCTTCCACATTGCTGCATGAAAGCCATTTCTCATATTTGCATCAAATTTAAAATGTGTGTTGTAAAAGATTGATGGATTAAGGAAAGCTGCAGCTGCATGTAGATGAGAATGAAGTTGTATATTCCATCTCCTCTCGATTACTTCCAAAATCGGCATATATTTCTCTTCACAACCTTTATACAATATCTTTATAGCAGCTTTTGCCCTTTCTATACCCTCGTATAAGTATCCCATAGCAGGCATGTCACCATCTACCACCCTCAAAAGCTTAACAAGAGGCTCAGACACTGCAACAGCTTCATGTGCTGATTTCCAAAATCGATCCAAATATAA
The DNA here is from genome assembly GCA_029216955.1 of Iris pallida. NCBI lineage: Eukaryota > Viridiplantae > Streptophyta > Magnoliopsida > Asparagales > Iridaceae > Iris > Iris pallida. Next base: position 25,866 of record JANAVB010025623.1, on the reverse strand, counting down.
CAATGACTTAATCACTTGGGCATCAGGTCTTCTGCTGTATACAGATGACAACCAATCTGAGTGGGAGAACATGTGCTTCAAATTATCTTCATTAAATACAATGGACCTTAAGCAAAGAAAACGGGCAACAAATCTGGTAAACTTTGGCCGGATCAATTCTTTTCCCCCAGTAAATTTCTTCATCAGATTTAGTATCAATATATTGTTGTATATATATCGTGCAATGGTCCCTGCCTCCTCCAAAACTGTACTCACCCACTCCTGCTTACTAATATCATCCAACATTTTCTCAATGCAATATGACGCACATGGAGACCAAAATAAAGAAGGGTACTTCTTTAAAAGAAGCCCACTAGCACAAGCATAACTCGCTGAACTATCTGTTATAAGCTGCACAACATTTTCCGCACCAACTTCAATGATTACCGAATCCAGGATCTCAAACAAATAGTAAGCATCGTCTGCATGAGATGTAACGTCCACTGATTTCAAGAAGTATGTCCCTTTAGGTGATGCAACCGAAAAGACTAGAATTGATTTGGACCTGCCATCTGACCAATTGTCTGATAAAATAGTGCAACCTGTCTCCGTCCACTGGTCTTTCAATCTTTTATCGAAAGTTTCATGTATTTCCCCTTTCACTTTATCTAATAGAGTTGATCTCAATTCCTCATAAGAGGGAGCTTTGTAACCTGTGCCAGATTCTGCTATAGCCTCAACCATAGCTTGATAATAAATAGACTGAGAAGCACTAAGGTGGATAGAATTGTGAAAAAAAAACAAAGCAACTTTCTTATCAGTGTCTTCGTGTTTTTGCTTCTCAGTGTCATCTACTAACGTTGGCTGTACAGTAGGTGAAGGACGGGGTAATAACAGAGATGGGCAAGTACTTTCATGTTGCTCACTAGGTCCAGCATTGTTATTATTAGCAGGAAAACCACCACTACTAGATGAACTATTTTGTGGACCATTCAGTGCCCAATCCATCTTTGGCTTTTTGGGAGCTCTCTGTTTCTTAGATGTGTTTAATACACTGTATATCAAATCCCTCACATCATCTGGAACTTCGTTGCATGGGACTATGTCCTTGTTCTTAATTTGAGCCAGATGAAATTTCATCCTATAAACCCCTCCACTAAATTCGCGCTGGCAATAATTACACCTAACTTTCTGTCTTGTGGCATCAACAAGAACACAGTGCTCCCAACAAGCATCCTTTCCTCTAACCATTTTCCTTCAATGTCTATATCAATCTACAGAATACAGTAAGAAACATTCAACATATTGGTTACAGTTTATTGGTTTGCTGAAAACTTTGGAATCACAGTATTAATAGAAATGTAAACACAGATTAAACATAATTGAGTTAGTGGAGTTCAAAGTCCAAACTGTGGTCCCATCTTATGAATCAAAGAACACGGGTAAAATAGTAAATGTCTGGTTGATTGATTCTTTAATTACTGAATTTGTGTCTTCTTGTGAAAGTGAAAGAGTCTAATGAATGCATAAGTTGAATAGAAAGATGTTCATACTCTTGCTTTTCCCTTACCTTGCTCTGCTTGCCCTGTCCTTTGCCTCTTCCTTGCAAAGGAGCTTGGCTTTTGTTAAATATCTTCAAGAACTGACAAATCTGAGTTGTATAAGAGGAAAACAAAAAAAAAACAGTTAGCATTCAATAATAAATAACAACAAAATGACTCCATAAACATTTACTGAAGGAAAAAGTTGACACTGAAAGCGCTCTACATTCAAAGTCCAACAATGTAAAAGCAGCTGATATTTGGATTTAACAAACATACGGAGGTAACAGACAACTAACAAACATATCTATTCACGAATAGAAACATGTTCCTACATAAGATTCATCTTTTTATTTTTATTTTTTATTTTATCTTTTTGTGAGGTTTTCTTTTGGTATGAGATCTAGGTTTTTGGGTTGAGTCGTCAATTGTTATGAGTTAACATATCATTCTTAGTGAAAGAAAATCATTCTTGGCAGTTGCTCATATAATCTCCATAAAGTAGTATAGTGTCAAATACATTATCGCAACACAAAGATAAGATATTGATTTGATTAATACATTATCAGAACTAGAAGAGAGGGACCGCCCGGCGCGACGTAAGGCTTGTTGCTTGCCTCCTGGGCAGGTTCGAGTCACGGAAACAACCTCTTCATATATACAGGGGTAAGGCTGCGTACATCTTGACATTCCCCAAACCCTGTGTAAGCGGGATCCTCGTGGTACCAGGATGCTCTTTTTTTAATTATCAGAAGACAGAATCAGAAGATACAGTACTATATTTTCAATAATACTTTATTGCAACAAATAGTATAATCACAATAAAGCAAGATTGAAGGCATCAGAAAGATTTCCCTCTTCTTCACCACAAAAAAGTACCCTGAAAGGCTGAAACTTTCTTCATTCAGCATATAGTGGGCTATACACTACATACTCAAACTTCCAAAGAGTCATAACTCTCTTGTCGTGGTGACTCACTTGACGAAAAGGAAAATAAACAAAGAGAAAGAATGCACATTGCACAGTAAGAAGGGAGACCTATTTGAATGCACTCTTGGAAATACTAGAAGCTGAAGAATGCTGTTTTCACTAGACCGCAGAATTTAGTTTAAAATCCAGTCCAATGTACTCTTGTTTACCTTCCAAATCTATTTATATCTCATCAAAATTGACACATATTTTTCCAATTATACATTGGCTAACAAACTAATACAGAATGAGTAAAATTATAGGTAACAACAACAAAAAAGAAATAAAGACAACTGAAATCAGGGATTTGAATTGCAACATCCTTTGTAATTGTGTGTTGTGCCTTTCTCCCTCAAATTCAGTACTATGGAAGAGCCAGAATGATATATCAATACATGATTAAAGACCCAATACCAGTTGTACATAAAATGTAGACGAAGAAGGTCATGTAGATGCTTAGGAATTTATTGGTCAGTTTTTTTCCATGATGCTCAAAACTGAAAGGAGTTCAGGACCGAATCACAATCTGAAGCTGAAAAGGATCCTTTCAAACTTGAAATTTATTATCCGAACAGAATCGAATATGGATATAGTTTTATTTTCTTGTTCGGATCTCAATCCTGATTTAATTTGGATCTGGATCCTATGATTATTTTTCCAGAACTGGATTTCTGGATGTGTATGCCTGTTGTTTAGGTTTTGGGGTGGGTGTGTGTGGATAGGGTGCAGCAGGGGGATCGGGTACTATATGAAGAGATGGATTGCAGAGAAGGCAGGTTGAAAGCAGGCCACAGGTCATGGAGAGAGGAGGCAGGTACAAGGCAGTCACTGGATAAGGAAGAGGATTATAATTTTCTTATATATATATATATATATATATTATATATATATATATATGGGGAAAAAATATATATATATATATGGGTTATGTTAACATGTGTCGTCGATAAATGTGCATTTTACATGGGTACTCCCACCAGCACATATAAATAAAGTAACATTTCACTTAAATGTTCATTTATCAATGTGTTATATATATATATATATATATATATATATATATATATATATATATATATATAAAGATTAATTTGAGTAGTGGGAGAACCAAAATCATGAATGAGGAACTCCGACCAACCAAGATTGGTATGTATTTTTCTTTCAAACTCAATAAGACAACTAAAGTACTAAGGTTATTGACTGTTGACATATATATATTAGTTATTTTTTATGCTTCTTGCTTGTAGGTCAAAAACGTAAATCAAAATAGCAAGTCTTGTATATTACTACAGCGTAAACAAATTTCTAAAGATCTTCTACATCAGAAAATAGCACTAATCATCATCCAAGTCTTCTTCCCCCTCATAATGGGATCGGCTATGGAGCATAAGAAACCTCCATACAAGATTTGACAAAGTTTTATAACCAGTTATCGATTTAAACCTCTATATTGGTGTCAAATTTCTAGCCTAGGTAGCTATGAGCATGACAGGATCATGCTATAAACCTAATAAGTTAATGTAATCAAGGAGCACCATCCATGTTCCCTCAGACTATAAAGAGTCTAGATGAAGATGTAAGATGATACAATTTGTTCTAGGAAATTGCATTAATCCCTATGAAACATTACGCCAAAGAGTGAAGGAATGACAATCCCACAAGAAACACTAGAATAAAACTATTAAGATTAACTAGGATAAAAAAAAAAGTAAATCGTATAAAATTAAGCTTCATCACTATCAAAAAAGTAACACTAGAATATTAAAAAAAAAGATTAACAAGGATACACAAGAAACATCCTTCTACAAATAAGATATTCCTATCCTAGTGTTACTTTTTCGACGTAACACAATTAAAGTTAAGGAAACAATCTGTCTGTAATGATATATATGGTTTGTATTGTACAATATTGTGCTTGTATTCTTTTTTTTCACTCCTTTTCTGTTATATCTAATTCGTTTTCATATCAGTTTCCTCTTACATCCTACATGTACCCTATTTATCTGTACTTGTTTCCTCTTATATCTGTTCCGTATCGGCATTTAGATTTTCTCGGATATGGATATCGATTTTCACATCCAGACCTTTAGATTATCTCACAATGCTTCTATGTAGCCTTCTTCGTCCCCAGCTAATAATCTACTATGAGGAACACATCCTAAACAAACAGGGCAGTGTAGTAAGAACAGGTAATTGGCATTAGTTATAGGTGCTTGAAGGGAAAAATAGGGCACGTTTCCATGTTGGAAGCCGAGACAGATTCGTCATAGCAGCAAGTAGTGTTGTGAGAGAGTGTTGATTGGTGGATCAAAGTTCAATGTTCTCTTCAAAACATTTGGTGTTATAAGCACCTTTTAGACGGAAAAACAAACTGTAATATCCTCGTGAATGGACTGCAAAACTCAAAAAATGTATCTGGCAGAGAGCTTTCTTTGACTTTGGGTACCAAGGGATGCAACAATTAACTACAATGACAGTGTTAGCATTAATATAACAATCCTTTTGTGCCAACTACTAACTCATATTATGAACAAAAAAACTATTCATAGAAGGAAAAAAGTGCTTTTAATATATGCTTAATTTCAAACCACAACTATAATGTCCTCATGAGTAGTATCAAATTGAAATAATCATCTTGCCTATAAATGAAAAAGTTCGGCAGAATGATGCTGATAAACTGATTCCGAGAAGGATGGAACAATCACCAAATCTTCACTTGCAATAAATAAAAGAACTTTGCTCGAATGAATTCTATAATTCTCCTCTACTTGCGATAAACAAAATTATGCAGGCAACACATCAGCAACTATTCTCCACTTTACAATAATTTTCAGTGAAGGTGATGTACTCGTGTCAAATAAGTACCGCATACTCGAACATTATGGTACTTCAAAGATAGCCTAGGATGAACTTCTTACTTATCCTAAATTTTAAAAATACTTGTCAAACTAACCAATGACCTATGGTGAAATCCTTCCTTCCCATGTGCACCAGCATCCACTCTTAACAGTTCTTGTAGCACAGAGTGAGTCAATTTGTGTTTCTGAATCCCATCATCATGCAGACCTTCTCCCATCATAAGGTTATGGAGCATAAGAAAGCTCAGTAAAAGATTTAACGAAAAATTTACGAGTTACGACCTGTCATCAACATGATGTCAACTCTTTATGTTGGTGCCAAATCCATAGCCATGGTAGCTATACGCATGAGAAGGTTATGTCATAGAACTTCAGTGGTCAGTTTGGAGATAGACAATAACCTACCTTTTGGATATGCACTTTAAGATCATCATTCATGTGACCAAGGAGCATCATTCAAGTTTCCTAGACTATAAAGAGTATAAACGAAGAAGTAAGATGATACAATATGCTCTTATTTGCTACTCTTTTATCCTAATTACACTAAAAAAAAAAACTAAGGTTGATATACTATTCATATATTTACTTACTATTGAATCCATGTAATGTTGTATATTTTACAATATTTTTTTTTTGGAAAAAGGGTAAATTTTATTCCAAAGCAGTGCAATAATCGTACAACATGCAACCAGAGTGGGACTCCCACTCATCAAATCCCCACAACATTCACATCAAATTCGATGTTATGAAGCATGCCCACCAGAGGTGTGACCAGTCCCTCAAATATCCGACGATTTCGTTCCCGCCAGACATGCCAAACTGAAGCAGCCAGACGAACTCTGGCGGACCGGAACCAGTCCTCTCCTCGACCTCTACTATCCCGGATCACCTGATGATGTCCCCTATATCCTTCCCGGAGTCGCATCCTCCCAACACTCTACTCTGCTCCTTCCAGAGCTGCCAAGCCAGGTCACACTCGAAGAAGATGTGGCTAATAGATTCTAGCTCCAGACTGCACAACACACACTTGGGATCTGGGACCGGCACTCCAAAAGAACACAAACGATCCCTAGTCAAAAGACGACCCAGAAGGAGCTTGTAGATACAGAGCTGCATCTTCCTGGCCAGACCCTTGCACCATACGAACTCATAGTCAGGACTCTGAGGAAAAGCGCGCCGGATGAGATTGTAGCAACTCCGGAATTGGAACTCCCCCGTTCCCGGAGACACTCCAGTCGGCTCCCAAATCCACCGATCAGCAGGCAAGTCCGGATCAATGGCAATAGTACTAATGATCCCACCCAGCTCCACAGTAAATCGATAAGACTCCGGCCTCCACTCCCTGTCGCGAATGATCCGACTACACGTCAGGTCCCGCTTGTCCTCCTGGTGTGTCGGAGCCCCCCTAATGTCCAATAGCGAGCGCCGATCTATCCAAGGATCCCGCCAGAGATCCGTTCCAGACCCATCCTTCATGACCTTCCTGATAGCAGATTTAAGAACCCCCCTGTGTCGTAGGACAGTCTTGAACGTGACAGAGTGATTGTTGTCAGTAGCACACGTCCAAAAGTTGTCCTGCTTCACGTATCTGCTATGCATCCAGGTAGCCCAGAGAGACCCCCCATTGATGAATTTCCATGCCAGCTTAAGCACGGAGGCCTCCCTAATCTCCAGCAATGGCCTAAGCCCCACTCCTCCCTCCTTCCTGGGACGACAGAGCTGTTCCCAAGAGATCGCATGCATACCCTCCCGCCAAATGAAATCTGCACAGATCCGATCCACTTTCCTAACAGTGGCAATAGAAAGAAAGATGGATTGCAGCCAGAAGTGAGCAACAGCCGTAATCACCGATCTAACCAGCTCGATGCGTCCTCCAAATGACAATCCCGAGGCTTGCCAACCTTCCACTCCTCTGGACATACTCCACCAAACTAAAGCAGTCTTGATCCCGCGCATAGTTGACCGTAAGAGGAACTCCCAAGTAGCGCACCGGAAGATCACTCCGCTCGATACCCAGCACGTCAGTCCGCTCCTCCTTCTGGGGACATAAGGAGCTGAAGTACACACGACTTTTCTCCCTGTTCAGCTGAAGGCCCGAGAGGGAATGCAACTCTCACATAATCTCTGCAAGCGTCTGCATACCCTCCGTCGAAGGCTGAATAAACACCAAGAGATCATCAACATAAATGAGGTGGGTAACAGGAGGAACCACCCTCCGGAACAATGGGACCAGCCTCCCTCGGTGCACTACTAAATCCATCAGGCATGTGAAGTATTCCATAACAAGCGTGAACAGGTAAGAATACAGGGGGTCGCCTTGCCTAAGCCCACGATTGCTCTGGAAGTACCCATAGGGGATGTCCTGGATAAGGACAGAGAAAGTGGGGGACGTGATGCACTCCCGGATCAGAACAACCCAGTGGTCCCCAAAACCCATGGCGGACATCAGATGGCAGAGGAAGTCTCGATTGACCATGTCATACGCCTTCCTCAGATCCAGTTTCACGCAAGCCTTCTCTCCTCCGGGTTTGCTAAAGCCCCTCACCATCTCATGAGCCAGGAGGATGTGCTCAGTAATCGACCTTCCCTTGATAAACGCAGTCTGGTTCGGAGATACCAAGTCCTGCATAATCCCCTCCATCTGCCGGCACATAAGGTGCGTAATTATCTTATAAAGATAATTACAGCACGCAATAGGTCTGAAGTCCGCCAGCACTGTCGCTCCCTCCTTCTTAGGCACCAAGGTCAAGAAGGTGTGGTTCAGCTCTTTCAGCAGCTTCCCTTTGGTGAAGAATTCATGTACCACCTCCAAGACCTGATGCTTCAGAATGTCCCAGTGGCGTTTGTAGAACCCACTGCTAAAACCATCCGGTCCGGGAGCCTTGTTGGGATCCGCCTGCTTGACAATAGCTTCCACCTCCTCCAATGAAACAGGGGCAAGAAGAATGTTATTTTCAAACGGAGTCACCAATCTCTTCGTAACTATCTCTGGGAACACAGACAGGTAGTCAGTCTGGAAATATAACTCAGAGTAGTACCTGACCGCCTCGCCCTGGATCGCAGCCGGCTCTCCCACAAGATTGCCATCCACATCCAGAAGCTGGGAGATGTGATTCCTATGCTGTCTGGTCCGGATGACATCATAGAAGAACTTGGAGCACCGGTCACCGTCCTTGAGCCAGGAGCATTTGGCACGCTGAGCCGTGCCAATCTCCTTCTACAGCCTCAAGATGTTGACTTCTGCGATCAGCTCCTTCTCTCTAGCCGCCAGGTCCCCATTGAGCATGTCAGCTTGCATGTCTTGCTGGATAGCCCGCAGCTCCACCTCCTTATCTTCTAAAGAAGTCTTAGGCAACCCCTTCACCCATCTCCGAAGAACCTGCTTCGTGGCCTTGAGACGACGAACCAAGCGGAACTGAGCCGTCCCCTCCTGTCCGCTAGTAAGCCCCTCTGAGACAGCCTCCAGGTAACCCTCCGAGAGGTACCAATTGTTGTTGTACCTAAAAGGACGGGACTTCCCAGGAGATCGAGAAGTGAAGCCAACCCGGATGGGGGAATGATCGCTCGTCCCAGCAGCCAGGCCCTCCGCCGAAGTGTTGGGAAAATGACGAAACCATTCCCCGTTACCCAGAGCTCGATCAAGCTGACACGCAACCCTGTTCCGGATTGCTTTGTTGTGCCAAGTCCAGATGAAGCCTGAGCGAGACAATCCCTGGAGCCCCGCCTGGAGGAGGCATCTCTGAAAATCATAAAGGATAGGGTCTGGAACTGGCCGACCGCCCACCTTCTCCCCTCGGTGCAGAAGAGCATTGAAGTCACCGATCATAAGAAGAGGAAGGGACGACGAATCTGTTGCCGCAGCGACACGGGAGATGTCACTCCACAGGGACTCCCTTCTCCGTCTGTCGTTGTGGCCGTAGACCGCCCCAGTAAGAACCGAAAGCCACCCTTGTTCGAGAAGGAAATGACAATCAGCTGCTCCGTCATCAAAAGCAAATCTCCATCCCAGCTCTTCGAGTTCCATCTAACCCAGATTCTGGCCATGTCACACAGAGCCAAGTTGTGCAGTTGGGCCCAATGGGATGGAGTCCGCCGAGCAAGAGTCTTTTCACCTTTAATCTTGGTTTCTAACAGAACAGAGATGTCACATTTCTCTCTGAGCAGCACCCCACAAATCTCTCTCCACCTCCCTAGCGAACACGCCCCCCTCACATTCCAGGCGATAATAGCCATTAATTAATGAGAGGATGGGTCCCCTGAGGAAACACCCGGATCGGCACCTGGGGAATGCGCCACACCCGTCGCTAAAAGATCCTCCTCCATCCCAGTTGGTATGGTCTGCTGGGGGACAGCCTGAGAGAGTACCAACGCCCAGGAAGGATTGTCAACACACACCGCCTCCTCTCTGTCAGTAGGATGCCTCCCCTCCCTGGAGGGGCCATCACCCAGCAGCCCAACAGCACGTCTCTTCCTACAGTAAACCTGCCCCTCAGCCGATCCGCCACTCCCTCGCGCCTCGATCCCCGACGCCGCCATGCCTCTAGTAACAATACTACTCTGCCCCTAGGGAGTGGACAACGCCCCACTTGTGGGAGCAAGCTGGGAAGGGACAATGAGGCTCATCCCACCCTCACTCACTGGATGAGTATCCTCTACCACCAAGGCCTCCTCTCCACTGTCAGCTCTGAAATCCATATCGCAGGGTGAGTCGGGATCCTCACTCAGGGGAACAGTAGGCTCCCCTGAGGTCCCACCGCCGTACAAGCACTAGCCAGATGTCCAAAACAGGAACAGCGTGAACAGGTAGGTGGAACCCATTCGTATTCCACCTTCTGGGTAAGCACCTCCCCAGAAGGAATCTCATATTCTACCACCTTCGGTAGTTCCCCCCCAGCCCGAATCTCCACAAAAATCCTGGCGTACATCAACCTAGACCGAAAAGCATTAGCTTCATCCGCCTTGATCGAGGTACCCACCAAGCTCGCCAGACGCATCAGCAATGGTATACTCCAAAACCTGACAGGGAACTCAGGGAAGCGAATCCAAACAGGTATGGCATTCAGAACTTCCCGCTCACATCGAAGTTCCGGGGTCCATTCCTTTAGAATGATAAGCCTGCCGTCAAACGTCCAGGGGCCGCCCTGAAGGATCCTAGCAACATCCTCCGCAAGACCGAACTTCACATAATAGAAGTCGTTCTCACGGGCAAAGAACTCCATACTCCCCTTAGGCTGCCAGACCCGCGCTGCATAACCCCGGATCTGTCCGTAGAACGGCTTGTTGCCTAGGACGTACAAAACCAGAGTGTTCTCCCAGTAAACTGACACCTTCTCTATCTCTTTCGCAGGGAACGAGTCCCGGAAACTCCTCCCTGCCTTGATCGGTGGCACGTACTCCATCGATGTGGGACTTTTCGGCCCCACAGGTTTGCAGATCTCTACCCAGGACCGACCAGCCGGCCGAATAGTCGCCCCAAGAGGCCTGGGGGTAGCCTCCGGACGGGGAGACCCAGATCCCTGAACACTGAAATCCACCACCTTACTCTTTCCCTTGTCTGCCGTGGTCGCCTTCGGCCGCCAGCCCACCGATCTCCCAGCAGCCACCACAGGTCCCCGGCCCGATGTCCGCGCCCCTGACCCGCTCTGTCGACTGTCAGCAGGATGGCGATCCCTAATATGGCCCTGACCTCCCCCCGTCTTTCCCCCGGTCTTCGTCACGCGTCGACGCGTGACCGTCGTCCATCCCCCTCCCTCTATCTGTCCCCCCTGCGATCCAGAACCTGCACCGAATTCGAAGTTAGGCACGTTGGAGACACCTCGCAAGGTCGGATCCTCATCCGATTCCCTTGTCAAATCCGTCGTCAACTCGCCCGTCGCTCCTGCCCCCCCCCCCCACCGCCGAGGGGTGCACCGTCGTCTGCATCGAATCCGGGGGGTCCACCCGACCCCCCCACAACCGATCCCGTTCCCCCCTACCGCCGGGGGGGCGCCTCCGCCGCCGTCCACTACACCTGGTGGTCCGCCCGACCCCCTCAGGGATGTTCCAGCCCCCCCCACCGCCTGGGGGGCGCCGCTGCCATCAGTAGGTCGGGGGGGTCCGCCCGACCCTCCCCCAACCGATCCCGGGGGGCGGCCCGGCCCCCCCTTCTTTCCGGGCTTCCTCCCCCCGCCGGCGAGGGGGTCCGGTGGCCGGGGGGGAGGAGCCCTAGCCGCATCCGCTGCAGTCGCCCGATCGCCTCCGCCTGCGCTCTTCATCCGTTTATATATTTCTAATATGTATATTTTACAATATATATATATATATATATATATATATATATATATATATACTGAGCAAAAAAAAAAAAAAAAAAAAAAAAAAAAATATATATATATATACTGAGCCTTATCCTCATCTAGTCATCCTTATCTTTACGTGATGCCATCCACATGATGTCACTTCTGGTTATCTATTTTTGGTTTTATTTGTCATGTACTATCTATATATTTTGGGAACCCTAAGGGACTGTTTGGTTGTCTATTAATGGAAATAAACATGCGACATTTATTAAATGTTGCATGTAGTATTTGTTGTCGTAAGTGGGGATACAAATACATTGTTTGGTTGCATACAAATGATGTAGTGAGATGTACAAATCCACTTTTTTGAATGGTGTAGTTAAGATGCTCAGTTGTAATTTTTGTTTTTGTAATTTCAAATCAAATCCATAGTTTGGTTGTACATTTGTGATGGAAATGGACCAAATTGTGTAATAAATGTTGTTGGTTCTGAGATAAAATGGTTGTAAGTGGTGTTACGAACCTTACAGCCCTGTGCTGCATGGACATGGATACGACAATGCTTCGACACATGGGCGGAGTTATTGGTTGGCTGGGGTGGGCTCCAGCCAACCCAGCCAATCCAATTTTTTTAAAATTTTATATATATGTACAAGGCTTGCAAAAGCCTCCAGCCCACCAGCCAAATGTCCAACCCACTTAGCCAAGTGAACAAGCAAATAGGTTTTAAGGTTCACCAAAAAACCACGTTTCTTCATCCCACCCTTTCTTAGGTGCTCCATGCCTTCATGGAAGAGTCTGGAAGCAACGCCCTAGCTCCGAACCTCCGGTCCTCCCCCCTTTCTCATCTCCCTAGCACGCCAATCCCATCGGGCGGCACAGGCACAGCTAGCCGTTCCCATCAGCGGCACAGCCAGTCTTGTCGACGGCTAGGACGTCGCTGGTCCCATCAACAATCTCTCAAGTCGGAAGTCTCAACCAACTCCTCTCCCTCTCTCTATAAGGATCACCTCATCAGAGGAGACGAAGGCACCTCTCTCTTTATACAGACGTTTTCGGAGTTGACTTGTTTGGTTGTTCCTGCTCTGGGCATCTGGTAGATCCCATTTGCCTTTCTTTCTTTTTTGCTCTGTCTGACTCATTTTTATCTAAGATGTCAAATTAACATTGTCAATGCTACGGTAGAGATCACATTTGTCTGATAATTTTTTATTCTGGTATTAACAACATTGCTCAACCAACTCCTCTCCCTCTCTCTATTAGGTTGGAAAATCAAGAAGAAGAAAAAGAGCGAAAACTATTTTTTCTTCCTTTAAAAAGAAACGTGGAGAAGAAATATCAACAATTGGAGCATCTTCGGATTATGATAGCATTATAAAAAATAATTTATGTGTTGATTTTTGTTTAGTATATTTTAATTGCAGCCCGGGGTAAACTTAAATCCTGGCTCCGCCCTTGCTTCGACAAGACGATAGGATCCAGCACATATTTTGGTGTGTCTGTGCCATGTCCGACGCAGTACAATAAGGACACAGCATGAATTTATTTTGGGAGTGTCCGTGTTTCCTAAGGTTACGACCATCTTTTGGAAATGGTGCAACAAAATGTTTCATTTACAGCCAAAACCAAACACCCCCAAAATGAACTGAATCCTTACAGAAGCAATGCCGATAACTGAACGAAAGAAAAAGGATTCAAATAGCAGATCCCCAAAATTTGAACTCAAAATAAAGAGAGTTAAAAAAAGAGGAAATTTGAAGAAAATAAAGACATTTATTCAAGGATCTAAGGAAGAATAAAAAATGCTATTCCCTACAATGAAATGTTGAGATTAATTATGCGAGAGAGAAGAAGAGGAAATTGAAAGGGAAAGTGCAGAAACTTAAAATTTTCTTCTGGTTTACCTAATTGGAGGGCGCGGCGAGGAAATAGAAAAATCGGGAGTGGGCACTGCGCAGGCAGGCGCGGGAGCGGAGCGAGGAAATGAAACACCACGGCGATTTTAGGTTAGGGCACTCCGCTAGATCGGCTACAGTGGGGACCCAAAACGAGTAGAGAATTTATTTTATGGGAAAATTAGTGGAGGTCCCTCCTTAACTTTTAGGCCCCGTTTGGTTCACGGAATGGAAGGGAATGGAAATCAATTCTTGTCATTTCCTTTTCTTTGAAAAATTCTATTTTCCATTGATTTTTCTTTCCGATGTTTGGAAATGTCAAAGAATTTGGAAAGAAAAGTGATTACTTCAATGTGGGAAAGTGATTCCTTGCTTGGATGGATGGAATCACTTTTCCCCCTAATTTTCCTTCCATTGGGAATCACTTTCCTTTCCTCCTCAATTCCTTTGGCACCCAAACATAGAAAAGTAATCACTTTCCTTTTCCAACCCGGAGATTCCGCGAACCAAACGAGGCCTTACTTTCTTCACAATCCGGATTTGGCTCATGTGAAAAGTAGCATAGACTGACAGAATTTAAACACTCAAACCATAATGATGTGTAAGTGTGTGTGAATTATAATAAAAAAAGTTCCTTCTGAATAGCACACATAAAAATTTAAAAAAATATGTTATAACATCTATCATGTCTAGATTTAATGTGAGGCTGTTGATGTGGTTGTCTAATGTCCAAAATTTTAAAGGACACCAAACTTTTTAATATTGTTTAATATATGTAAGTCCAATTTTGAACAAAAGTCCAGCAGACTCATTATTAGTCTTTAGTCCGCGTAAAAAAATGTTATAAGGTATCTAAATATCATATACTATAATACCAAGAGACAAGGCAGTTAGTTAGGCAGAGGAAAAAATTTGGTATAGTCACTGTCAAAATCTTCTTCCGTTATATTATGTCATTCTAATAATTTGACACTCTCAATCTCCTCTACCATTCCGTCGTTATCAATCCCTCTCTCCCTCCCTCTCTTTTTGGCCTCGTTTGGTTCGCGGAATGGGAGGGAAAGTAAATCAATTCCTTGTCATTTCCTTTCCTTTGGAAAATTTTATTTCTCATTCATTTTTCCTTTCTGATATTTGAAAATGTCAAGGAATTTGGAAAAGGAAAGTGATTACTTCAATGTGAGAAAGTGATTCATTGCTTTGATAGATGGAATCATTTTTCCTCCTAAATTTTCTTCCATTGGGAATCACTTTCCTTTCATCATCAATTCCTTTGACACCCAACACATAGGAAATTAATTACTTTTCTTTTCCAACCCGGAGATTTCGAAAACCAAACGAGGCCAATGTGTGTGTGTTTCTTGGAGGTAATTGGACAAACGAACAAGTTACATTTTTTTGTGGGTTTGGACATCTTCATTTTACTAATATTTCATTATGATATATATTATTTTGGCATTATATTAATTTTATTTATTATTTTATTTCTTGAATTTTGTGTCGTTAATACTATCGTGTCATCGTCAGAAGATAGAAAGAAAAAATGGACATTACAGCTTTTTAAGGACACCAATTTTAGAGTTCATCTTATGTCTCAAATCTAAAGTCTGGCACTAACATGTCTCATAACCCATGGCTTTCCTTTCCACAATGTTATTTTATATTTTATCCCCTACAAAAGTAATATGAAAATTTAAAAGATATTATATGCATTAATTCTACATAGGGACGAGGATAATCGAATCGACTTTGAGAAAACAAAACAGAGCTGAAACTATTTGAAAACCTACCTCATCGAGCCGACTTTTCACACAAACCGAATCGAACTGAACCGTATTAAAAATTTATTCCTTTCGATTATTTTGGTCGGGCTGAAATTTTATTGATAGGTTGTGTTTTTGCCAAATTCAACCAAAAAATTTAAGTACATTAAAAAAATGAGTGTCTTTGTTCTTAATTTAGCAAACAACAACATAAAAGTTCAAAACATAAAAATAACTCATGAAAAGAATTGTGACTGCTTTAGCTAAAATTTGATTAAAATTATAAGGAATAAAGGAAGGAAAAAAAATGATCACCTCTGAGGGTATTGAAACAAAGCTGGTATCTTCAACTGAAAAATAAACTGAAGATAAAATTGGGATGTATGAGATGGCAGATCATAAATTTACAAAAATAGGAATAAAAGAGACCATAAAATAAGAAAACTTATAAAAAATTATAGAAAATAATTTCAAATATCTATATTTTGATTTTAGGTTTAGTTCCCAAATTTCAAAACCAAAATCTGAATCGAGAAATGTCACGCCCCAGAACCAGAATACTAGAGAGCGGGGGAATGACTCAGCCAGCTACGTATTACGGGTAGATGAATACCGTATAATACGATCAATGCTGTCTAACCAGACGAGGGGGTGCATACTACATGAAAGTCTTACTATGGTCACTTCACATCTATTGTCTCAATCATTCAAACAAGAAGCAAGAATAGAGAACATGTAAGATAAAGCAGTAAGGCGTCCCAAACGCTCAGTCAAAATGTTCTTGATATCTGGCTTTACAAAACATAGCCAGATGATGTAGCAAAGTGTACACAATTGTTATCAGCTGCAGTCTGACTTAATTACAACTATGTAAAAGTAAGTACAAGACAATCCGACTAACATGTCGGTACCAAACGGCTAAGTATGAAGTAAATAACAAAACGAGCGGTGAAGTAAGGAACCCACTCGAGTCCTCCTGCGATCATTCCCCTAGTATTGACCATCTTGGAGGTAGAAGTAAGCTGGATCCTCGGAAACCGGCTCTAAATCTGGCTATGCAAAACCAGAGAGGTTAGACCTCTAATAGCAAGTACCACAAAGGAGCACGATATGAAGGATTAAACCAGTAAGTAAGAGAATATAATAATAGATCTCTGCTTTCCACTAGGATTCACATAACATCACGACACTTCGAACCAACCTCCCAACCAAACAAGGACAGAAGTTGGCCCGTCATGTCCTGACATTCTGATCATCTCAGTTAGGCAACAGAGTAGGTACAGTACACAAACAAATCATCTTGAACGGCCAATCAACTACTACGGCTTGCTATTGTGAGTCCCAAGTTATCATGGAATTATGCAAATAGGAATTCCTCAGTTCTTACTATGTGCGAGCAAGGCTAGTCTATCCAGTCAATCAATTGCGCCAATCATGTAATTAGACGAGTCCCAGCGGGACGCCCGCCGTTAATATAGCATGTACAATTTAATAATATAAGCAGATACCGTTCCCTGCCCGTGTGACAGATTTACAGTATCTGTGGGAACCAGCCGGCCTGTCGGGCACTACTAGTCCTAAGAGGGCTGCCATGTAAGAACTCGGGAATCCATTCTCTCCATGCCATCATTATTTTATTTAACTTAAAGCCTCTATGTTAAACGAAATCCCATGCCGTGGATCATGGTCATTCAAATGAGTACTTTTGTACGGGGTACGATATGTACAACTCTACAACAATACCCATACGGTTAGGTTGTTGGTCTTACATAGCGTAATGCAACAATCAAGTCTAACCACGGAGTCATCATGCCTTGACCATAAAGTACACATGCTGTTTTGTAATATAAATAAATAACTAAATAAATAAATAAATAATTTGAAGCCTGCATGTGCCTGTATGCCAATATTCGGGATCGGCTAATCGATTGCAATAGTTCATTACATGAACGTGTCTCATTCATTCAATTCAATAAGATGACTAGCCAGTCTCTTAGTTCCAACTAGGAACGCATGATCAATTATTAGTCAATGTCACAATCATTATCAATGGTGACAAGACATGAAAGTCAATTAGTATTACATGGGGTCGAGCCTATAACTCCTCAGAGTTAAGTTCTAGTCATACTGGGTATCCATAAACCAATAAAGATACAAGGCGCATTCCACATAACAATCTGTATTAACAATATTAACATATCATGATTTTATCAAGTTCATGCCAAAAGGCGTAAGGATATAATAGAAGAATTATCATGCCATCATTAAATGAATAAGTTATAGAGCAAATAGTAATACCCAGGTTAGAAAGTCACGCCAATAAGTCTGTGCTAAGGCCAAAAGTCACGCCAACAAGTCTAGGCTAAGGCCAACAAGTCACGCCAAGTCTAGTAGGAGTGAGCGTGAAAAGTGATGCATGTTGGCACGCACAGTGTGAGCGTGAAAAAGTGAGCGTAGAAAATGAGCGTGAAAGTAAGCGTGGAAAAGTGATAAGAAATTCACGCACGCATGCAAAGATGGTGCGTAACTCAAAATTCACGCTGACATGTAAGGACGTGTGCGTGACTAAAAATTCACGCAAACACGTAAAGACGTGTGCGTGACTGAAAATCCATGCACTCATGCAAAAATGTGTGCGTGACTAAAAATTCACGCACGCTCGTCAAGACGTGTGCATGACTGAAAATACACGCACGCACGTAAGAACGTCGTGACTGAAAATACACGCAGACACGTAAGAACGTGTGCGTGACTGAAAATACACGCAGACACGTAAGAACGTGTACGTGACTAAAAATACACGCAGACACGTAAGAACGTGTGCGTGACTAAGGAACCTTCGTCCCAAGCCAGAAATGAAGTTCCCATGGTTCAGAACCCATGGACAACCGAGAATACCACAACTTAGATCTAGAAAAAACAAGCCAAAGAAATCAAAAATGCTAAATACTAAACTCTCTCAGGATCGTGAGAGGAAGAATAATGAACCATAAAAATGGTTCTCCAAGCAAGAAGCAAGATTGCACTTGCCTGCTGCTACTGCTGGTAGGTGGAGAAGTGATGAGAGGAAGAAGAAGAAGTAATGGTGAAGAATGAAAGTTATGAGGAGAGAGAATGAGATGGAAGCTTTAAATAGGGAAGGGTGGTAGGTGGGGTTATTGGGTCGGGTTCATACGGATCCAACCAAGGCAACCCGAAAGCAAAGCAGAGAGGTTAAAAGCAGGAAATAAAATACAGAAATAAAATTGCAGGAAATAAAATGCAGATAATTAATTAACATAAAATTAAAGGAATTTAAATACAGGATAATACATGATAAATACTAAATAAATATACATGAATTGTACATGTATAAAAATACGCATTCTTGTATAAAAATACGCATTTTGGGAACGGGGAGTGACATCTCTACCCACCTTAGAAAAATTCCGTCCTCGAAATTTCAAATCCAAGCAGGTAGAAATATCGGAGCTAAACTAATACAAGCAATTCTAGTGAGCAAGCAATCATTTTACCATGTCAAAAGCAAGTACTATATATGTAAATTTATTAATCCATGATATCAAGTAGTTCTACCCATAAGGTGACAAGCATGAAGAATCAGGACAATCAAGGTATACAGAAAGAGATATACCTTATGAGTCAAACAGGTGTGGATACCGTGATCGGATATCATCCTCACATTCCCACGTTGACTCTCCCAAGGAGTGATGACCCCAAGCAACACGGACAAGACTAATTGTTTGGTTCTTGAGTATCTTCTCTTTTCGGTCCAAAATAGACACAGGATGTTCCTCGTAAGACAGGTTGGTACCAACAACCAGCTCAGAATGATCGAAGATATGACTTGGGTCCGATACATACCTACGTAATTGGAATACATGAAACACGTCATGCACCTCTCGTAACGAAGGCGGGAGGGATAAACGATAAGCAACATCGCCTATCCGATCAAGGATAACAAATGGGCCCACGTACCGCGGACTCAATTTCCCGCGAACGCCAAATCTAATGACCCCATGAGTAGGTGAGATCCGCAAGAATACGTGGTCCCCAACAGAGAACTCTAACGGCCTACGATGCTGGTCCGCCCAATGATGATGCCGGTCCTACGCAACTCGAAGTCGCTCTCTAATTCCCCTAACCACTTCAACCGTCTGAACAATCATTTCTGGGCCTAACATCTTCCTCTCTCCGATATCATCCCATGCAAGCGGTGACCTGCACTTCTTACCATATAGTGCTTCGAATGGCGCCATCTGGATGCTGGCTTGATAACTATTGTTGTATGAGAACTCGACTAAGTGCAGGTGACTCTCCCAAGACCCTCCAAAATCTAGAGTGCAAGCTCGTAACATGTCTTCTAAAGTCTGAATCGTTCTTTCTGATTGTCCATCCGTCTGCGGATGGTAAGCCGTGCTAAACCTTAACTTGGTACCCAGACTATGATGTAAGCTCTTCCAGAAATGTGATGTAAAGCGGGTATCTCGATCCGACACAATACTGACAGGGACTCCATGCTACCTGACTATCTGTTGCATATACAACTCTGCCAACTTTTCTGTAGATTGCCCTACTCTGAAAAGAAGAAAATGTGCTACCTTCGTAAGTCGGTCCACTATCACCCAAATAGCGTCCTTACCACTTGGTAATCTCGGTAAACCGATCACAAAGTCCATTGTAATATGCTCCCATTTCTATTCCGGAATAGGAAGCGGTTGCAATAACCCAGCTGGCCTCTGCTGTTCTGCCTTCACTTGCTGACATACCAAGCAACGAGAAACAAATCTAGCTATCTCCCTCTTCATCCCGTTCCATCAGAAATGCTGCTTGATATCTTGGTACATCTTGGTCCCTCCAGGATGAATAGAATACTGAGAACTGTGAGCTTCTGCCATAACCTCCTGTCTGATATCTCCACTAGGCACACATAGACGTGATCCAAACCTAAGTGTACCATCTTCATGAATTCTCATCTCCTTCCTGAGTCCTGACTCACACTCTGCCCTAAGCTTCTGAATCCTTGGGTCTTGTGCCTGAGCTGCCTTGATTCTGCCTACCAAGTCGGATTGAACTTGTAAACTTGTTAGAACTCCTACATCACTAGGAAGTATAACTTCGATGCCCATCTCCTGAAGGTCTTCTAAGATATGCCTCTGTGTTGTCAACATAAATGCGCCGCCTCTCCTGCTAAGAGCGTCTGCTACCACATTCGCCTTGTCTGGATGATACTGAAGCTCTACGTCATA
Organism: Iris pallida; assembly: GCA_029216955.1. Lineage (NCBI taxonomy): Eukaryota > Viridiplantae > Streptophyta > Magnoliopsida > Asparagales > Iridaceae > Iris > Iris pallida. The sequence goes on along the minus strand of JANAVB010025623.1, from coordinate 5,334 downwards.
ATCCTTGATCAACTCCAACCATCTTCTCTGCCTCATGTTCAGCTCCTTCTGAGTAAAGATGTACTTCAGACTTTTATGGTCTGTGTACATGTCCAATCGGTCACCATATAAGTAATGCCTCCATAGCTTCAGAGCAAACACTACTGCCGCTAACTCCAAATCATGAGTTGGGTAATTCTTCTCGTGGTCCCGAAGCTGCCTAGATACATATGCTATCACCTTCCCATGCTGCATAAGGACACATCCAAGTCCTTTACCTGACGCATCACAATATACTGTAAAACCTCCGGGTCCAACTGGCAATGTAAGAATAGGTGCTGATATCAACTTCTGCTTTAAAGTCTCAAATGATGCCTGACATTCTGCCGACCAAACGAATGGTACACCCTTCCGGGTCAAGCGGGTCATGGGTGCTGAAAGCCTTGCAAAGTCTGACACAAACCTTCTGTAATATCCTGCCAATCCCAAAAAACTCCGCACATCTGCTACGGTCTTGGGTACTGGCCAACTTTCTACTGCTTCTATCTTCTTGGGATCTACTGCTACTCCAGCTCCTGATATGATGTGACCCAAAAATGAAATGTGGTCCGACCAAAACTCACACTTGCTGAGCTTGGCATACAACTGGTTCTCTCTCAGAACCTGTAACACTTTCCTGAGATGGTTTTCATGCTCCTCTTCACTAGCAGAGTATACGAGTATGTCGTCAAGAAACACAACGACAAACTGGTCTAAGTATGGCATAAAGATGCGATTCATCAAATCCATGAATATTGCTGGAGCATTGGTCAAACCAAACGGTATTACTAAGAATTCATAATGCCCATACTTCGACCTGAATGCTGTCTTGGGAATATCTTCCTTCCGAACCCTCACCTGATGATACCCTGAACGAAGATCTATCTTGGAGAAAACTCTAGCTTTGCTCAACCGATCAAATAAGTCGTCGATCCTAGGTAATGGGTACTTGTTCTTCCCCGTTGCCGCGTTAAGCTTCCTGTAGTCAATGCACAATCTGGATGACCCATCCTTCTTCCCCACAAGTACCACTGGTGCTGCCCATGGTGACACGCTGGCTTAGATAAACTTCTTCTCCTTCAGTTTCTCTATGTGCTGATATACCTTGGCCTGTTCTGAATCCGCCATTCTGTAAACTCGATCTGATATCGGTTTAGTTCCTGGTGCCAATTCTATACTGAACTCAATATCTCTAACTGGTGGTAGACCTGGGAGTTCTTCGGGAAATACGTCTAGAAACTCTTCAACTACCTTCGGAATCTGAACTTCTTCCATTGTCGCTATTACTCCCTGTTCCTGCTGAGTTGCCCCTGATCTGACTAAGGTGAACCGCTTCATGCCTGGAATATCAAAAGATACACTCCCTCTACGACAATCCATTGTCGCATGACTGTCTTTCAGCCAGTCCATGCCTAAGATAACGTCGAAATTTCCAACAGGAAATTCTATCAACCGGGCGGGTAAGAAATGCCCGCAAACTACAACGCTACATGCTAAAATAATTCTACTAACTCCTACGAGCCCATTACCAGTGAGTATATTCAACCTCCCTGGCAATGCCTCGAACTCCATTCCTAGTCGTGTCACAAATTATGCAGATATAAATAAATGGGATGCTCCCGAATCAAACAATGCTACTGCAGGATATGAGGCAACGAGAATGTTACCTGCCACAACATCTCCCGATGCCAATGTCGCCTCCAAGGACAGAGTGAATGCTTGCCCTCGACCTCCTTGCTGGTTTCCATGCTGCGGCCTAGCCTGATGCTGCTGCTGGCCCCTTCCTTGATGATGCTGGGGTGGTTTATGCTGGTGTTGCTGCATCGACGGCCCCTACTGCCGAAACATCTGAGCCTGCGGCATAAACGGACGCTGTGCCGACGGCCTTACTGCCACTGCTGGTCCTCGATACTGGCCTGCCCCTGGTGCTGGCAGAGCAGGAAACTGCTGCCCTGGTCCTCCTGACCTCGAATTCATGGGACATGTGGTAACCCGATGATCTGGATTTCCACATATCAGACACAGTCCATTCAATGTCCGACACACATCTCTAGTGTGCCCCATCTTCCCATAATAAGTGCAGCCCGCCGGGGGTTGCTGGTTCTTCCTCTGTTGCTGTTGCTGCTGCCTGGGTGGTGGTGCTGGTCCTCGTATCGCCACATCGTGGATACGAATGCCAGTGGATGGTGCTGTTGTTCGGGGCGCTGCTCCCCCTCCTCCTTCAATCTGACTGTGGGATCTCTTCTGACCCCCAGTCCTTGTCGTAAGCCTCTGAATGGTGATCTCATGCCTTCGAGTTGCCGTCAATACTTCGTCAAAAGTTTGGTAATTGTGCCCCTCTATCAATTGTAAGAGTTCAAGATGAAACCCTTGCTGAAACTTCATAGCCCTCTGGCTCTCTGTTGCTACCATCTCTGGGGCGAATCTGCTCAATCTGCAGAACTCTGCTGCATAAGCATCTACAGTCTTGTCGCCCTGTCTGAGGTTGATAAACTTCTGTTGTAGCTTAAACCGTGCCACAACTCCATAGTACTTGGTCCTGAATCTTGCAGTAAAATCGTCCCAAGCCACAGGACGTCTGATGCCCACTTTCTCTGATTCCTACCAATCACGTGCGAGATCCTGAAGTAACAACTTCACTAGATCCATACGTTCTTCTGCCGGTACCTTAGCTGCTGTCAGAATGGCCTCAATATCCTTAAGCCATACATCTGCTGAGATGGCATCCTCCGTGCCCTCGAAACGGCGGGGGTTGTACTTGTAAAACCTGGCTGATGCTCCTGAATCAGTCCTCATTCCTCTTTCCAAAGCCGTCTGTAATCCTTGGTTGAGCAACACATTCTGCTCTTGTAGCTGAGTGTGCATGCGTTGCTGGGCCAACATCTGATGTTGCTGAGTAGCCATCATTCCTCTCATGATATCCAGAAGGGCTGGTGTGTCCACTTGGGTAGGTGGAACTGTTGGTGGTGGTGGAACATCCGGATACTGCGATCCAGCTGCTGCTTCCACTATCACTTCTTCCTGGGTAGCCTCCTGAGGTGAGACTGGCCCTTGTTGCTGACCAACAGGGTCAGGTTGCCCATGTTGCCCCTACTGTTGTCCAGCTCTGACCGATGTGGACGAAGTGCCCCTAAGAAAAGGGAACAAAAGAACAATTAAACAACCGGACATGAAGGATCAATGAAGTCAAAGGATACCGGAATGTCAAGCAAGGGTTGAGAATAACGAATCATGAGATCAAGGGGGAAAACACGTGTGATTGAGACATCCTATAAATCAAAACACCCCACAAATCTGAAATCAGACCTGCATGGGCCACCACTAAAACCTTGTCACGCCCCAGAACCAGAATACTGGAGAGCGGAGGAATGACTCAGCCAGCTACGTATTACGGGTAGATGAATACCGTATAATACGATCAATGTTGTCTAACCAGACGAGGGGGTGCATACTACATGAAAGTCTTACTATGGTCACTTCACATCTATTGTCTCAATCATTCAAACAAGAAGCAAGAATAGAGAACATGTAAGATAAAACAGTAAGGCGTTCCAAACGCTCAGTCAAAATGTTCTTGATATCTGGCTTTACAAAACATAGCCAGATGATGTAGCAAAGTGTACACAATTGTTATCAGCTGCAGTCTGACTTAATTACAATTATGTAAAAGTAAGTACAAGACAATCCGACTAACATGTCGGTGCCAAACGGCTAAGTATGAAGTAAATAACAAAACGAGCGGTGAAGTAAGGAACCCACTCGAGTCCTCCTGCGATCATTCCCCTAGTATTGACCATCTTGGAGGTAGAAGTAAGCTGGATCCTCGGGAACCGGCTCTAAATCTGGCCATGCAAAACCAGAGAGGTTAGACCTCTAATAGCAAGTACCACAAGGGAGCACGATATGAAGGATTAAACCAGTAAGTAAGAGAATATAATAATAGATCTCTGCTTTCCACTAGGATTCACATAACATCACGACACTTCGAACCAACCTCCCAACCAAACAAGGACAGAAGTTGGCCCATCATGTCCTGACATTCTGATCATCTCAGTTAGGCAACAGAGTAGGTACAGTACGCAAACAAATCATCTTGAACGGCCAATCAACTACTACGGCTTGCTATTGTGAGTCCCAAGTTATCCTGGAATTATGCAAATAGGAACTCCTCAGTTCTTACTATGTGCGAGCAAGGCTAGTCTATCCAGTCAATCAATTGCGCCAATCATGTAATTAGACGAGTCCCAGCGGGACGCCCGTTGTTAATATAGCATGTACAATTTAATAATATAAGCAGATACCGTTCCCTGCCCGTGTGACAGATTTACAGTATCTGTGGGAACCAGCCGGCCTGTCGGGCACTACTAGTCCCAAGAGGGCTGCCATGTAAGAACTCGGGAATCCATTCTCTCCATGCCATCATTATTTTATTTAACTTAAAGCCTCTATGTTAAACGAAATTCCATGCCGTGGATCATGGTCATTCAAATGAATACTTTTGTATGGGGTACGATATGTGCAACTCTACAACGATACCCGTGCGGTTAGGTTGTAGGTCTTACATAGCGTAATACAACAATCAAGTCTAACCACGGAGTCATCATGCCTTGACCATAAAGTACACATGCTGTTTTGTAAGATAAATAAATAACTAAATAAATAAATAAATAAATAAATAACTTGAAGCCTGCATGTGCCTGTATGCCAATATTCGGGATCGGCTAATCGATTGCAATAGTTCATTACATGAACGTGTCTCATTAATTCAATTCAATAAGACGACTAGCCAGTCTCTTAGTTCCAACTAGGAACGCATGATCAATTATTAGTCAATGTCACAATCATTATCAATGGTGACAAGGCATAAAAGTCAATTAGTATTACATGGGGTCGAGCTTATAACTCCTCAGAGTTAAGTTCTAGTCATACTGGGTATCCATAAACCAATCAAGACACAAGGCGCATTCCACATAACAATCTGTATTAACAATATTAACATATCATGATTTTATCAAGTTCATGCCAAAAGGCGTAAGGATATAATAGAAGAATTATCATGCCATCATTAAATGAATAAGTTATAGAGCAAATAGTAACACCCAGGTTAGAAAGTCACGCCAACAAGTCTGTGCTAAGGCCAAAAGTCACGCCAACAAGTCTAGGCTAAGGCCAACAAGTCACGCCAAGTCTAGTAGGAGTGAGCGTGAAAAGTGATGCATGTTGGCACGCACAGTGTGAGCGTAAAAAAGTGAGCGTGGAAAATGAGCGTGAAAGTAAGCGTGGAAAAGTGATAAGAAATTCACGCACGCATGCAAA
>JANAVB010025622.1:0-52206 GCA_029216955.1 Iris pallida | reverse complement strand
GGTAAGCAGGAATTTGGCGATCCTCCAACACTATTGAGCGGAAAGGATATATTAGACAAGGTTGGTGAAATTTCGAACTCATGGGAAAAGAAATGCAAAGTGCAAAGCATTACAGTTAGGTGAAAGAAGATGGATGAAGAAGAAGTCAATCTTCTTTACACTTGACTATTGGGAACACTTGCAAATCCGCCACACACTCGATGTTATGGACATCGAAAAAAATATTTGTGAGAGCATATATGGTACATTGCTTAACATTCCTGGAAAGACAAAGGATGGAGTCAATGCTCGACTTAATCTTGTGGACGAGGGTCTAAGGACTGAATTAAAACCTGATTTTGAAAAGAAACGAACATATTTGTCGCGTGCTTGTTATACAATGATGAAGGATGAGAAGAAGATATTTTGTCAAACATTGGTAGATGTAAAGGTTCCTGAAGGTTACTCTTCTAATATCAGAAATCTTATCTCAATGCAAGATTTGAAACTTTATGGTCTGAAATCCCATGATTGTCATGCACTAATGCAACAACTACTACCCGTGGCAATCCGTTCAATTTTGTCTAAGCCGGTTAGAGTTGCTATTACTCGATTTTGCTTCTTCTTCAATGCAATTTGCAAGAAAGTGGTGGATGTGAATAAGCTCAACGATATTCAAAATGATCTTGTGGTCACATTATGCATGTTGGAAAAGTATTTTCTACCGTCTTTCTTTGACATTATGGTCCATTTAACTCTTCATCTTGTTGCCCAAGTCAGGATATGTGGACCTATTTTATTGACATGGATGTATCTATTTGAAAGGTGCATGAAACCCTTGAAGGGTTATGTACGCAATCATAACCGTCCCGAAGTGCATTGCAAAATGTTACATTGCAGAAGAAGCAATAGAATTTTGTAGCGAGTATCTATCATATGTTGAAGAAGTAGGAAATCCACTTCCAAGGAAGGGCAACGTTAAATGGCCAACCTTTGTCTGGAGGTCGCGTTGTTGCAGTTGATCGTGAAGAATGGCAACAAGCCCATTTATATGTTTTGGAGAATACAGATAAAATTCAACCTTATATTGAGTAAGCATCTTTATCATAAATTTTCTATTTATTCATTGTATGAAAATTGTTAGAAAATTGTATGATTAAGTTTGTTATGATGTCTTGACAGTGAGCATATAGAGTGGTTACAATCACAACATCCCCTTAAATCTAAAAATAAAAGTGGTTGCAGGACAAACACAATCAAATATTTCTCTAATGTGTTGACACAAAGTCACAGTCAACCAAATATTGATAACATTGACTAAATAATACTTGTGATAATTCAATACGACACACGACGACTACATCAGTTCAAGCCAGACGACAGCTCATTTTTGCAGATACGAGTCATTTTTCGAGTCTGTACTTTTATATTTTATTGAGTCTAGAATGATTGTAAGCTGAGTTATGCTGGGCTCTTGAGACTCAACCCATAACCTATCCAAATCCATAAAGCTCCACATCCAAAATCAGCCCACGGACCCTTGGACCCATTCTGTGCTCTGGAGACAGAGTTCGGGCCGAACTCTGCCTCCACACAGAGTTCGGGCCGAACTCTGTCCCCTAAAAATCAGCACCCAATTTTTAGGGCTTGCTGGTTGCTAGTTGTCCAACGGCCAAATTTTTGAAAATTCCTACCAGAATTCTGGCCGAATTCTGCCTGATAAAACCTATAAATAGGCCAAGAATTCTCTCATTTTCATCATCCAATCTCTCTTCTCTTCTCTCTAAGCTCAATATAACCATACCCTTCTTCATCTACTAGCCACAAGTTTCCTAAGTCTCGAGTGCTCAGCATCTCTCAGTTAGGAGTCTTGTGCAAGAGTTCAAGAAGTAGCTTGGAAAATTCCAAGCATCGCCACTGCGATCCATTGTAAGAAGTTGACGTGCTCTTCTGAAGTAAAGGCACGGGTGTAACTACTATTTCACAAATAGTGGATTTAATCCTGAGCTAGAGTTCTCAGGCCTGGACTAGTCCTCCACGAGGGAAACCAGGTTAAAATCGGCTGTGTTTGCGTATGCTCTCTTGCTCCTTATTTATTTTCCGCATTTACTCTGATTAATTTTAGATTGTGAAAGAGTTGATTTTTAATTGGTTATTATTATTATAACTCTATTCACCCCCTCTAGAGTTGCCATCTGTTCTTCAATTGGTATCAGAGCTCTGTTCTCTTTACAAGGACTTACATCCTAGAGCTGATCCATGGCAACCACACAATCCTTGATTTCCAATCACGGTGAAGGACAGTCCACTCATAGGCCTCCCCTATTTGATGGAACTAACTACACATATTAGAAAACAAGGATGAGTTTTTATCTCAAGTCGCTAGACTTTGACCTGTGGACTATCGTCACTAACGGTTACAAAAAGCCTGCCAGGATAGTTGTCAATGGTGATCTTGTTGAAAAATCACATGACAAATATTCTGATGAGGAGAAGAAACATGCAAGTCTAGACGCGAGAGCTATTTGCTATATTCTGTGCTATAGACAGGAATGAGTTCAACAGGGTATCTACATGCACCACATCTCACGAAGTATGAAAACTTCTAGAAGTGACGCATGAAGGAACCACCCAAGTCAAGGAATCAAAGATAAGCCATCTCACTCAAGAATATGAGGCTTTCAAGATGAAGCCAAACGAGACGATCACGCAAATGTTCACAAGATTCCTCGACATCATCAACCCCCTGTCTTCGCTTGGGAAGCAATATTCAAATCACGAGAAGATTCGCAAGCTACTTCGGGGGCTACCAAAAATTTAGAACCCTAAGGTGACAGCCATCATAGAAGGAAATGATCTCACAACCATGTCTATGGAGACCTTGATGGGAAAGCTAATGACTCATGAGCTTGACCTCAAGGACTTCGAAGAGCCTGCTCCTAAGGCTAAGGAGATCGCACTCAAAGCTCACCGACGGAGGGCTGAACCCGAAGAGACGGATGACGACAACTCAGAAGATGATGATCAAGCCCTCATGGTTCGCAACTTCAAGAGATTCCTTCGCTTCAATCGAAGAAAGAAGGAACCACAAGAAGATGAAGAATAAGAGCCAACCTGCTACGGTTACAAGAAGACGGGACACGTCCGAAAATACTGTCAATTCTTAAAGAAGAGCAACCGCTATGAGAAGCCACACAAGAAGACCTCCTCAAAGAAATATGCCAACACAAGCATTTGGCATGAAAGCGAAGCTAGTGACTCGGAGGAAGAAAAGAACTCTCCTCAAGATACGGCTAATGTGTGCCTAATGGCAACGTCCGACAAGGTATCAAACGAAACTCTTGACGACTTCACTTTTGATGAACTTGGCGATGCTTTCACCGATTTACTTAGTGATCACAAAAAGGTCATTGGTAAATACAAACATGCCAAGGACAAAATCAAAAGTCATGAAGTCGAAATACAAAGACTTTCTCTATTACTTGATAACATTAGAAACACCACACCTACGGATGGCACTGATGAGGTATCTAAGCTTAAAATAAGCTTACATGATGCCGAGGCACGTATTGAGCAACAAACACAAGAAATCACAACACTCAAAATGGAGCTTGCAGAAGAAAGAGCAGACACAAGATTTATTACCAAGATGTGGTTTGAATGCTAAGATTACTAAATTGCAAGCTGTCTCTAAGAAACTAGAGACTAAATTGGGAAAACAGGTTGCTCAACCTCAAACCCAATCACATGAGACACACACAAAGCATGACACCACTCATACTAGTCAACCACGTCATCCTCATGCTGCTCACAATCATGCTTACATGTACACACACTTTCACAAAGGACACAAACCACATGTACGTAGAAATAATCATCATATGTCACAAAAACATCATGCTACACATAGATACAATCATCACCATGTTGCACAAAGACACAACCAACATCACTCTACATATAGACAATATTATCATGCCATGCCATATAGACAATATCATCATGCCATACCATATAGACAATATTACCATGCCACTCCACATAGTCATCATCACCATGCTGAATCTACATATCATCACACTTCTCCTCATTATTCTGCTTATAGACATCATCAGCATGCTCCTAATGTAAATAGGAATGCTACATGTACTTATTGTGGTTTACATGGACACATTTCACCACAATATAGAATTAGAAGATTAGTAGATAGAAAGATATATGTATGGCTTCCAAAAACTAACTTTTCAGGACCCTCAAGAACTTGGGTACCAAAGGTCACATCTACTCTTGATGTAGGTGGACCTTCCCTCCTCAACTAAGAGTAAGTGGATTCTCGATAGCGGATGCTCGCGGCATATGACGGGAGACGCAAATCTTTTTGCAACTATCGATGAAGAGAGAAGGATATGTATCCTTCGACAATAACCTAAAAGGTTATATTATAGGTAATGGTATTATTGGTTATCCTCCCTCTCCCATAATAAAGGATGTCTGTCTAGTGACCGAGTTAAAGCATAATCTGCTCAGCATCAGTCATCTTGCTGACCATGGTTATGACATTAACTTTGGACAAAACAAATGCCTTATTTATGATAGGTCAACATGAGACATTGCTTTTGAAGGGGTAAGAGAGGACAATATTTATAATTTCTATTTGTCTATAGATACTAACAATGCAGGTAGATGCCTATATGCTCATAAAGATGAACGGTTACTATGGCACCATTGTCTTGGTCATGCCAACATGGATACTATATCCAGGCTATCGACCAAGAAGCTAGTTAGAGGCTTGCCCGACATCACATTCAAAAAGGACACCGTATGTGCCGAATGTGAGTTGAATAAGGCAACCAAGTCATCTTTTCATTCCATAAACTCTGTAAGCACTACTAGACCCCTGCAACTACTCCATATGGATTTATTTGGCCCTAGTAGAGTAGCCAGTCTTGGTGGAAAACTCTATGCCTTTGTTATTGTTGATGACTTTTCAAGATTTACTTGGATTTTCTTTCTTACTTATAAAAGTGATGCTATTTCGGTTTTCAAGATTTTTGTCAAGAAAGTTCAAAACGAAAAAGGCTACATGATTACTCGAATCCGAAGTGATCATGGAGGCGAGTTCGAAAATTCTGATTTTAAAAAGTTTTGTGATTCCAATAGTTTTGATCATGAGTTTTCTTGTCCAAGAACTCCCCAATAAAATGGTGTTGTGGAGCGGAAGATAGGACTCTCGGCGATATGGCTAGAGTCATGTTGAACAAGTTTTCACTTCCGAAATATTTTTGGGCTGAAGCTGTCAGTACAGCATGCCATATTTTAAATAGGGTACTTATTAGTCCTATTACGAAGAAAACACCCTATGAGCTTTGGTTTGGGAGAACACCAAATGTTTCTTATTTTAGAGTTTTTGGCTGTAGATGTTTTATCCTTAACACCAAAGACAACTTAGGCAAATTTGATGCCAAAGCTGACGATGGTATTTTCCTTGGCTATGCTGCCAAGAGTAAGGGATATAGAGTTTTTAACAAACGCTCATTAATTGTGGAAGTGTCTACAAATGTGACTTTTGATGAAGATAACAGTACAACAGCTACTCTTGATGATGATGTTGAGCCATCAACATCTACTCCAATGAATACCACAACCGAAACAAATTCTCTGGAAAGCTTGCCTAAGAAATTCTCTTTCAAGCCATCACATCCAGAAAATTTGGTAATCGGTGAGGTTTCACATGGAGTAACTACTAGATCATCATTAAGAGACTCTATTGCTTGCACTGCCTTTATTTCATAAATTGAGCCTAAAAACATTTTAGAAGCTTTCAATGATGATTTTGAATTTCTGCTATGCAAGAGGAACTCAACCAATTCGAGAGGAGCCAAGTATGGGAACTTGTTCCTAGACCGGCTAATCACTCGATTATTGGTACTAAATGGGTTTTTAGAAACAAAGTGAATTCAGATGGTTCAGTCACACACAACAAAGCTCGTCTAGTAGCCCAAGGATACAACCGAAGAATGTATCGACTACGATGAGACGTATGCTCCTGTTGCTAGATTAGAACCCATTCGGATGCTTTGTGAATTTGCAAAATTTCAAAATTTCAAATTATTGGATGTTAAAAGTGTTTTCTTGAATGGTTTTATTAAGGAGGAAGTTTATGTAAAACAACCCCCTGGCTTTGAAAATCACAAATTTCCCGACCACGTGTTCAAGCTAAAGAAAGCGTTGTATGGCCTCAAACAAGCCCCTAGAGCTTGGTATGATCATCTAAGCAATTTTTGCTTGAGAAAGGTTTTTCAAAAGGGAAATTGACACTACACTTTTCATAAAATCTTTCAAAGACACTATTCTTTTAGTACAAATATTGTAATTTATTTTTGGTTCTACTGATGAAACTCTTTGTCAAGATTTTGCCAGTGTATGCAGACCGAGTTTGAGATGAGCATGGAAGAACTCAACTACTTTCTCGGACTGCAAGTCAAACAAATGTCAAATGGAACCTTCATCGGTCAGTCAAAGTATACAAAGGACATATTGAAGAAATTCGACCTTTAACGTCAAACCAATCAGCACGCCTATGGCTACTTCAACCAAACTTGAACCAGATGATAGTGGCAAACCCGTAGATCAACGTAAGTATCGAGGTATGATAGGCAGTCTACTCTATCTTACAGCAAGTCGTCCTGATATTATGTTTAGCGTTTGCCTGTGTGTTAGATATCAAGCAATCCTAAGGAATCACACATGACCGCGGTTAAGTGTATCTTTCGATACCTTAAGGGTACGATTACAGTAGGCCTATGGTATCCCAAGTCAACATTATTTGACCTCATTGCTTACTCTGATGCTGACTTCGCCGGATGCAAGGTCGATCGTAAAAGTACGAGCGGTACGTGTGATTTATTAGAAAAAGCTTTAGTCTCTTGGTTTAGCAAGAAACAGAATTCTGTCGTACTATCCACAACAGAAGCTGAATACATCGCAGCTGGGCATTGTTGTGCACAAATTCTATGGATGAAGCAAACCCTTGAAGACTATAATTTATCTTTCATGCATATTCTAATCTTTTGTGACAACACTAGTGCTATAAACTTGACTAAGAATCCCATTTGTCACTCACCACGAAGCACATTAAAATTCGTCACCACTTTTTGCGTGATCATCAGCAAAATGGCACGATTAACTTAGAATTTATTGACACTGATCATCAGTTAGCAGATTTCTTCACAAAACCATTATCGGAAGAGCGCTTCAATTTTCTTTGTCGTGAACTTGGAATTTTAGATGAAGCTGTTGTAAATTAAGATAAACCTGCATAATATCGAGTATATCTGATTCTATTATGATGAACTTGCTATGGGTACAAGCCGAAATGGTCCTTCTGACAACAAGGCGTAAAAGCCTAAGCGACACGGTGCACTAGTCCTCAGGACTACCGCTAGCTGGGATCCGGCCCTGCAGCTACCCATGGCAGCTTCAAAATATTGAATTATGATAATTTCCTTGTTTATTATATGGTTCATTTTCATTTATCACATGCTGAAACACTATTATTTCAATTTCATATTGCTGTTTCAGACTCAATTTCTATTATTCTTTGTTTACTAATTGGGTCTTTCCTATCTCTATACTCATATCTTATATTGGTTTGTCTATTACTTAACCAATATTTTCCTGTTTCTGCCTGATTCCCATTCTGTGACCAGGATCCGAAATAAATTCGGGCCGAACTCTGCTCCTAGCAAAATTCGAGCCGAATTCGGCCCGACTGTTCCAGAACCGGGAACAGCCCCAGCCGTTGATCAAAATGTTGATCCAATGGTCATTATTTCACCCGACCGAGAGAAACCCTTCCCCTATATTCGGTTTCTCTTTCATCTCCTTCCTTCTTACCACCTTTCCACCTTCTCAAACACAATTCTATCAAAACCCTAACCCCACTTTCTCCTCTTTTATGCTCCATTCTTCCCCAAACTCAAGGAGAAGGCTTGTTTTTCAATTCTCTTCCATATTTCATCACTAGTTTGAGGTATAATTTCTTACTTTTCTATATCTTAATTTCTTTCATTATCTATTGTGTTATGGCCCCTCGTCTGTTCAACCGCAGAAAGAGACTTCGGACAGAGGGAGCATCCTCGTCGAATGCTTCTCCATGCGTTGAGTCGCCCGTTGCACCACCCGTTGCACCGGCCATTGAACAACAAATCCATCCGTTGTTCAATCCTCCACGTCCCAATGATCCAAACACTTACGACGACCGAATTTTGTATCACTAGACGCCTCTAATGATTGGTTTAATGATTTTCGGACACGTCCAGTATTTGCGGGATACCCCATCAACTTTACCATATTCTCACAATATGATGCACTCTTTAAAGACCTTTGTCTTGATGAACTCGTTACCTCTAATTCGGTCATTTATCGTAGTGCCATTCAAATGTTTTACTGCAACTTGACCCATGACGACACTCATATCTATTCACGAGTTGCGGGAATTAATATTTCCTTTGATGATTTTGAATTGGCCGAATATCTTGAGCTTCAAGAGCCTAATTCTTGGGAAAAGCTTGTTGAAGCTAGATCCTTTATCTTTCCTGAAGGGATTTCACTAGAGCTTCAAGGACGATCTGTGTAGCCCTAACATGCGTCCTCGTAAGCTCTTGGCAAAATTCCTCAATCCTTATTTCTATGAGCTTCATCGGATCATTTTCAACACCATTCTACCCAAAGCGGGTTCTACCGATAAAGTCACTTATTTTGAGATTTCAGTATTGTACCATCTCTACTTCCATGTTCCCTTTAACCTTCCACGCACAATGATGGATTGGATGATCAACTGTAGGAAGAAACCAAGATCTTTGGTTTATGCCTTATACCTTCCTATGATCTTTCGTGCGTTCCATGTACCCCTGATGAGTGTCCATTCTTACCTGCCCCTGCCTTTTTCTCTAAGGCAAGGAGGCTTCAGGCGGCCATCGGCTCACTAGTAGTGTCTAAGCATTCTGATGATGAGCCAGAGGCCCCTCCTCTAGGACAGGATCCTCCTTCTCTTCCGGCCACTCTTGAGTCTCTTCAGGCCATGCTCCGAGATCGCTTCACTTTGGAGGACGATCGATGGACTCAGCTGGACTATCGGACTACCTTGCAGATGAGTGCTATCAGCAACTCGCTGCATGATATTCGGTATTCTATGTCTCGTCATCCTTCCATGCCCATTCCTATGGAGCGAGACCCAGGTCGTGAGGGATTCCATATCGATGACCCTTGGGTTCGTCGCTACATGGATCCGGATGCGGCTTTTGTGGACCCACGTCTCTCCTTTACTGATGCTTCGGACGATGCCGGGCCCTCTCATGCTCGATGGATATGAACCACTTGTGATGCTGCTACTGCTGATCTTAGTTTATGTTTATGAACTTTTCTTTAGTTACTTTTATGTACTTGATTTGTAGTAGACTTCTTATGAGTTGTGCTTTTGACTTTGGCAGTACTATTATCAGTTTCTATGTCATTATGACTCTTGGTCATTATCTTAGTTTATGCAGTTTCTTCTCTTTTTGGTGTGTTTGCCAGTTATTCTTTATATATCTCATGTTGCTAAATGCCAAAAGGGGGAGATATGTGTATATTCTGTTTTGTTTCTTGGTTTATATGTGCTTTTGGAAGAATATTATTAACAGGCCAACAAGATTCACAGTATTGTTTATGGGGGAGCTATTCTTAAGCTCGGCACTAATTATGGGGGAACTATGTTGTTATATGTGTCCAGGTATGGATATTGAATATACAATTATTATTTTGTCAATTATCAATATGGGGGAGATTGTTGACACAAAGTCACAGTCAACCAAATATTGATAACATTGACTAAATAATACTTGTGATAATTCAATACGACACACGATGACTACATCAGTTCAAGCCAGACGATAGCTCATTTTTGCAGATACGAGTCATTTTTCGAGTCTGTACTTTTATATTTTATTGAGTCTAGAATGATTGTAAGCTGAGTTATGCTGGGCTCTTGAGACTCAATCCATAACCTATCCAAATCCATAAAGCTCTACATCCAAAATCAGCCCACAGGACCCTTGGACCCATTCTGTGCTCTGGAGACAGAGTTCGGGCCGAACTCTGCCTCCACATAGAGTTCGGGCCGAACTCTGTCCCCTAAAAATCAGCACCCAAAATTTTAGGGCTTGCTGGTTGCTAGTTGTCCAACGGCCAAATTTTTGAAAATTCCTACCAGAATTCTGGCCGAATTCTGCCTGATAAAAACCTATAAATAGGCCAAGAATTCTCTCATTTTCAATCATCCAATCTTCTCTTCTCTTCTCTCCTAAACTCAATATAAGCCATACCCTTCTTCATCTACTAGCCACAAGTTTCCTAAGTCTCGAGTGCTCAGCATCTCTCAGTTAGGAGTCTTGTGCAAGAGTTCAAGAAGTAGCTTGGAAAATTCTAAGCATCGCCACTGCGATCCATTGTAAGAAGTTGACGTGCTCTTCTGAAGTAAAGGCACGGGGTGTAACTACTATTTCACAAATAGTGGATTTAATCCTGAGCTAGAGTTCTCAGGCCTGGACTAGTCCTCCACGAGGAAAACTAGGTTAAAATCGACTGTGTTTGCGTATGCTCTCTTGCTCCTTATTTATTTTCCGCATTTACTCTGATTAATTTTAGATTGTGAAAGAGTTGATTTTTAATTGGTTATTATTATAACTCTATTCACCCCCCTCTAGAGTTGCCATCTGTTCTTCATAATGGTTACAGGAGAAGATAGAAGTTGTAGCAATATTATTGTAGTTATATTCTAACTTATTTAGATGTTAAGTTTGCTTTTAAAATATGAAACTTTGCAGGTTGGCGGTCAATTTAATGAAAGGGAAGACATTTCACAAACTGTAAAGTGGATAGCACAAGGGCTTAGCCACCATGTGATTAAGTGTTCTGGCTACGTTATTAATGGTTGTCGCTAACACACGAAGGATCGTGACAACGCTCGAGTTATCCAAAATAGTGGAGTTAGTCTTGTAGCTACGACAATGCAGATTGCAAGTTCGAAAGATAAGAATCCTATAATAGGGGACATGTGTTTCTACGGGGTCATCACAGAAATATGGGAGCTTGATTATCATACTTTCAAAATTCCAGTATTTAAGTGCGACTGGGTCGATAGTAAGGGTGTTAAGGTTGATGAACTTGGTTTCACATTGGTGGACCTTAATCGAGTTGGGTACAAATCAGATTCTTTTATTTTAGCTTCACAGGACAAGCAAGTATTTTATGTAAAAGACCAACTTGATCCTCAATGGTCTGTTGTTTTGTCCATGGGTCAAATAGACTAATGCACAAAGAAGATGATGAAGACCTGGACAATACAATAGAACATCATCACTTTGCTAATGCATCGATGAATACTGATATATTATTTGATGCTGGAGATGATGATAATATGTTATAAAAGTAGGTTGTGAAGGGGATTGGGTTGATAAGTAAATGTTGGACACAAGTTTCTTATCATATGTGACATTAATGAATTTTGTTTTTTGAAGTCATACGATTACTTCAGCCTATTTTTACTGATACTATCCACTTACTTTGTTAGACATATATTGTAAAATCTCCTCTACTTATTTCTTTGACATATATAGTTTGATCCAACATGTTTGCATATTATTTCATAGCCTTTTTCGGCCACCTTGCAGACATCAAGCATGCCTAATATGACACCTTCCAAAAAAAAGGTCATCAAAAGATGTATGTATCATATTATGTAATATATTATTTGGTAAGTGTTGTCTATCAAAAGAGGTATGCATCATTTTTTTCTGGTAAGTGTTGTTCCTGAGACATATATAGGATTCTGACACAATATGTGGGAAATGGATGTTTGGTTTTTAACTAGGTTTGAAACAGGTTCAGTTGTGAATTGAAATCTTTGGAGGGAGACACACAAAGACAGACATCATATTATGTTTTTGTTTTGTATGATCCATTGGCGACGCCAATCAGAGAGCCACTTAGGCATTATCCTCCTAATCAAGTTAGCTTTTTGTTAACAAAGACATCATATTATGTTTGGCTAATTGTTTCTCTAATCGCCAATTCTTGTAGTACTAATATTATAACCTCCTTGGTCTTTATTTTAGAATTTTATGGGTTTTGCTATACAATTTTGATGTTTTCTTTCTGTCATCTGATACACAATTAACTAGTATTGATGTCAAATGATCAATTTTGTAAACAAGCTTATATGCTTCTCTGGATGTTGGCAAGTTTCTGGAGAGTTATGAGGTGTCAAATGAAAATGTGGGATCTTGAGTCTGAAACTCTTCGAGTGATTGATATAAAGGCAAACTTCTCGTTCTTGACTATCACGACCCGCACCCGCTTTTCGGACGCGAGCTTGTGAGTAAGCCAACTATCGAGCGGACTCCAGCCCAACTCGAGTACGTATAAGCTGTCCAGGGCAGGCTATCATGTCTAATCTAACTATATCTCGATCCACAGGAATCATATAAACAAGAATGAACAAGCATGGGTCATGGTCTGCAGCCCACTAGCATGCATGTCCGATTAGACTCCAAGAATTAACATGAGTCTATAAACTGAATCAATAAATGTGATATATCATGATGATGAAAGGGAAACACGAGCTGGATGAACTGGATAATAAACATGGTATCAATACCTGAATCCCGCAAGCGATATTATCCTATCCGGACCCCACAAGTGTCATAATCATCCGCCATCCAGAGCTGCTAACTAACTCCACGCAATAACTAACCTGAAGCGATCATCAGGTCCTCAGGGGACATAGCAAGATACATAAAAATATGCCTATCTTGCAGTTTATCATCCAATAAAGAAAATACAAAAAATAAACGGAAAAAGACAGATCAGCATAAAAATACGACTATACACGACTGGAAGAACCACTAAGCCTAAACGAACTGCTGAAGAAGAACAAGAGAACACGATATCACGATGTCAATGGATAACCAATCGAATACTCAAACCCTCGCCCTTAGTGTGGACTCGCAGGTTTGAACTACTACTAGCCCTCGTCCCTAGTGTGGACTCGCAGGCTAGCATCACCCTCGTCCCTAGTGTGGACTGGCAGGTGTGAACCATACACTACTAACCCTCGTCCCTGGTGTGGACTCGCAGGCTAGCATCACCCTCGTCTCTAGTGTGGACTCGCAGGTGTGGACAGATAACTACTAACCCTCGCCCCTAATGTGGACTCGCAGGTTAGCTTAACTACTAACCCTCGCCCCTAGTGTAGGCTCGCAGGTTAGCTTAACTACTAACCCTCGCCCCTAATATGGGCTCGCAGGTTAGCTTCAAGAATTTCAAGGCAAAGAGGTAAAACAGTTCCGATATGACTTATTCATCCTATGACACGATGCGACTCAGTCCAAGTACAAGTGATGACACGACACAACTCAATCACGATACACGAGAAAACTAATCCAGTATGAACTACAAAATTAACAAGAACTATATATACCAATATCCAATATGAACTACAAGGATAACTATAAACAAGAACTATATATATACCAATGTCCAATATGAACTACAAAGATAACTATAATCAAGGCCTAAATATATACTAGCAAGCACGATGTACAAATCATATGTCAATGGTCAACTATTAAAGCTATATAGTAATAAAAATATGCATGTAAATAAACTGTAGAGGGAGGCAAGGTATCTTGCCTGGAGGTTGCACGAAGATCCAATAATATACCGTCAACTGGCAAGCCATACAGTCCAAGTCATCACAACTGTCTCCGAAAGCTGAAACAAACATTACCAACGTTCTCAGAATAGTCAAATTAGCTAAGAATGTCTATCCTTAATTCCAATTCTGGACACAGGGGCAAAACGATAATTTCGGGCAAAAACGGTATCCGCCGTTGGACCCGCTTTGCACCGAAAAGCATGTCAGAGTCAATGGCCTCTAAAGTTATCAAACTACATGTTTACGAATCTAGTTTTTCGATACGAACCCAATCGTATGTCCAAAGTTGGATTTCAGCGGGCCGTGCACAAAGTCGCCCGTTGAATCGGACCGTGGGGCCCGCAAAACGGCGTTCCGATTCAACTGCCTCAGAGTCGGACCAAACTTGGCATACAGGACCAGAAAAACGATACGGTTCTGTTGGCACAAGTTTCATCTCGATCTGACGAATGTGCACGAAGTAATTGGAAAATTTGCACAGAGGCCGATACGGTGAATTTTGACGGATACGCATCAAATTCGTCACGCACACGCGACCAATTTGAATTTCGTCAAAGTGCACACGACCACGAAGCCATTACCTACCTTTCAATGCCTTCGGTTCGCGACCACGTCGCCCGGAATGGCGGGACGCACGTCGTATCGGAAGATTTCTAAGTTTTGGAAACAGATTTTTCTGTAACTTCGGGATTCGATTTTTCGACACGTAGTCGACGAAATCAAGCTCTGTAAAAAGGAATTCGAAGCCCTATAGGTTGTCTAGGACTGTAATTAAATAGTTTTTGAGATCTGTGAATAGGTTGGCCACGAACTGCCTTCTAAGTTGGGGTTCTGCGTTAACTTACGTTCTGTTTTCAAACAAGTGTTTCGCCGGTTTTGGCGTCAATTTCCTGGCCGATCGAGCGCTTCTACGAATAAAGTAATTGAAAGAAATTATAGCCCTATAGGTTGTGAGCATACCTGTGAAAATATATCAAAATTTGGTGGACCACGCGTCGAGAAACCCTGTCGCGAAGTCTCCCCGAAACTACTGTTGTTGTCGTTGTGACCTGTTGGTCTGCAGAGGCTGTTGCCGCCTCGCTGCCGCGCCTAGCCAGGTCCTGCGGCGGTGCGCGCTTGTGTGTGGGGGGTGGGGGGGTGCGCCAGGTGGTTGGCGGCGCTAGGGTTCGTGCGTCCCTCTCGATATCTCTCTCGATTTGCCTCTCTCTATATATACGTTTGTGTATATATAGGTCTTCGGCTGTCAAGTTTTTAGGGGGGTTCGATTTCTTCATTAGGCCGAGCAGTAAGCTCGGGCTGGGATTAATTACTGTGGGGTCTAGGCTGAGTTCACGGGCTGGGCTGGCCTGGGGCCCAGGGCTGTTTTAGTTGAGGCTTGGTTTTTTTTTCTATTATTCCCTTTTCTTTTCTTTATTGTTAATACAACCATACATATATATGTATGTACATATGTATATATACATATATGCCTATATATATACACACCCGTATACCTTTATATTTATATGTATACATCTACACATATATACAATATATATTATATGTATATATATACACATCCACACATAATATTATATACCTCTATACATACACATATATAATATATTTGTATATACACATTTATATGTATATACTCATATAACTCTATATATATATACTTATTTTTATAATTAATACTAAGAGTATTTATTTACAAATATTTAATAGGCAATCCATATCTTATATTCCTATATACACATTATAACATTTATTTGATAACGAAATAAATATAAACCAAGAATAATAAATTAACATTATATAAAATAACCTCACTAATATGTTAATAAAATAATAATATTAATAATAATAACTAAATTCAATAAATCAATAATGGTGTATACACCATTATGTACATCTAATAATCTCAAAATATACAAAGACCTATTTTATACCAATGTCATTTAATATCAACTAATAATGATATTCAATTAATGAATACTTAGGAATATTCATTAGATCATTTATAATAGGATGCGAAATACATAATCAAATATATATCGACACGGATGTCTATGGACGCACTACCCGACTACATAGGCTTAGGCTCGGTTCAGGTGCAATCCGAACTAAGTTGGTACAACCGGGTCACCTAAAAATCAAATAATATTAATAATAATAAATTATTTATAGTGGTCATGTCGCAACTTGGCCTAGTTTTCCTAGTTAGGACACTCATATGGCTCGGCATTCCCCTACCAAGGCTAAAACTAGTCAAAGCACGCCACTGCACTATCCGTACCATGTTTCTAGTCTTTTGGTACTTCAAAACTCTACCATGGTTAAAATCATCTACCGTACTAATTAACTAAATAATTATTTATAAACATTCTAAAAATCATTGTTTAAATCAAATAAAAAAAATTTCAAAATTCTGGGAAGGGAGGCTACATTGACTCTCAATGGTTTTGTGGAATTGAGATATTATGTGAAATTTGTGAATAATAATTTAAGGGTGGTTCATCTCAGATTGACAAGATAAAGAAACCTGACAAATTTTCTTGCTTAAGTATTCACAAGTTGTAACATTAGTGTATAATGTATGTAGATTCAAATAGGTACAATGTAGTCACACATGTTGCACGAATACGGTTACGGGTACGGGTACGGACAAGGTAGGGACATCAGTTTCCTGTGCAACATGGGTGACATTGATCAGATGTTTCTGTGCTGTTTGGTCAAAGGAGAACCAATACTTGGTTGTTTCAGTATCGCATCTTTCTGTTGCAGTTTCGAATTAATATAGTTTCAATTATAGTGAGAAACTTTACATGATTGACAATTTAGCTAGCCTTCAGATTCTTTACATGATTTATACATGTTTGTGAATTATAGTTTCAATATGGCTAGCCTTGCAGTTCTTCTCGAGTGATTCAAATTGTCTCGAGTTGTATTGATAATCCTGTAATAGTAAGTTGATACTTTGTGTTCTTGTTCTCTCAGGAACTTGCTGAAA
The DNA here is from genome assembly GCA_029216955.1 of Iris pallida. Classification (NCBI taxonomy): domain Eukaryota; kingdom Viridiplantae; phylum Streptophyta; class Magnoliopsida; order Asparagales; family Iridaceae; genus Iris; species Iris pallida. Next base: position 35,479 of record JANAVB010025622.1, on the reverse strand, counting down.
AATGAAGGATGGATATGCATGCTGTGAATAGGAGCTGTGGATATGGAGGGATGTGCTCCGATATGGTTTGCTACTTTCTTTGTTTTATTTGTAGTTTTGGTGGATTATGTTTCGTGGCTGTGACAAGTGATGGTTGTTTGTGGTTTGGATGTAATTAAGTTGTATGGAAACAACAGACGTGGGATGTGTACTTTATGGTTGGATTATGTCGTGGTTGGACAAGTGAAGAATACATGTGGTAGGACAACTATTTCAGTTTTTCTTGTATGAACAATACAGTTCGTTAATATGAAATTTGGGTTTTATAGTAATTTGATGTGTGCAGCTTCTGGATTGATATAATGTGGTTGATTAATATTATTAATTCTTGACGGAATTTTGGCATGCTTATCTTGATGGTACTCTGGATAGCTTCTCTTGACGGTTGTCATACGTCAACTTTAATTCATATCATGCTGCATAATATAGCCATGAATTAGTGCTTTTGATGACGGATTTTGTCCATCAAAATAAATGCTTTTATTGACGGCTAAAGACCGTCAACTAGGCCGGAGTCAAGAAAAGATTTTGCCTATGTTGACGATTCCTAAAAAGAGCTATCTTGACGGCTAAAAATAGTCAAGAAAACTACATAAAATGACGGCAAAAAACGGTCAAAAAAAAGCCCTGTCAGGGACCGTCAAGAAAAGGGAGGACTTTTCTTGACTCCGGCCTAGTTGACGGATCTGCAACCGTCAAGATTGATGGAACTGGGGATTCCCAGGACCCTTTCTTTGGTGTGCGTATTGATCAATAGAAAGTTAAAAATCTAATGCGTGTTCTAACCCTTCTTTGGCGAAAACTAGGGTTCACGAATTATACCTGCGGTGGAAAATAGACAAGTAATTTTTGGCAATCTCGAGCGCGACCCTAAGATCTTCTGCACGTTTTCCTTCCTCGAGTTGGACGTCGTGTGGGCGACGATCTCCCAACCTTTTCTTCTCCTTGGCAGCCCTCTCTTTCTCTCCTTACGTGAATCACGAATTTAGAGAAAGTATTTAATTTCTGATCAGTAATCTGGCGGCCAGATAATAGAGGATATATAGGCTACGGCAGGGACCATGAGAAGAAATTAGGTTAGGCCTCTTAACGGATCTGGATATTCCGTGTTCAGCCCGAACACACAATCCAGGCCCATTAACAATAGCTCGGTCCACTAATGAGCTATTGTTGCACTACCTCCCTAATCCTAAATTATGTTTGTGGGCTCCTTTTGTTATATGTTCGTTTGGCTCCCCATGTTAAGATATCGTATGTCCGTCGATCAAATTAAGTTACTGACAACTATATTGATTCGATATCTTTTATCCTTAAGTAGTACCGCTCAACTTTATTTGTCATGTCGGATATAATCCACCTGCAGGGTTTACATGACAATCCTTATGAGCTCCTTAAGTGGACATCATCAACCCGATGTATCGGGACATAGATTCTATTTATAATCAACAGTCCATCATATACAATGTTATTACCCAATTCATAGAGGTTGTTGATCCATAATGAATCTCACTCTTTTTTGAATCAAAGTAATGCACACTGCATATACATGTCTGTTATTATATCCGGATTAAGACCACAAGCATCCATAATAACAGAGGTGTTTGTTCTCTTATGTAGTCAGTACAAAGAGAACAACCTCAAGTGGTCATGTTCAATACACACAAAGTGTACTAGTGTAAACCTATAGTCAAGATAGACTATTACCAGATTACACTACAATATTTCCAATAGATTGTCCAAGTCCATCTAGGTTGTGAACTATTTATATACTCCATAGGGAACTGATAATATGATCTTCTGTGTGATACCACACACCATATTATCTATAATAGAATATCAGACATTTTAATTAACACTTCCAACAAATACAATAAGCAAACATTTGCCCATATGATTCTTATTCAAAATTTAAGGAAATAAGGTTTCTACAAAAGTGATGCTTTTAGTATATAACCCTAACAATCTCCTACTTATACTCAAAGCATTGCTTTTCAGTATACTGTTACAAATCTCCCACTTATACTTAAAGCCATGCTGCTACACATCTGACTCCCATTCCCTCAATATGACTATCAAAAGCCTTAGCTGATAAGCTCTTTTTAAAGGGATCAGCTAGGTTGTCGGCTGATGCTATCTTGATCACAACAACTTTTCCTTTTTTATGAAATCTCGTATTAGGTGGTACTTGCGCTCAATGTGTTTGCCTGTCTTATGGGCTCGTGGCTCCTTCGAGTTTGCAACTGCACCACTACTATCACAATAAATGTAATAGACTTAGGCAAACTAGGTACCACATCCAAGTCCAACAGAAAGTTTCTGAGCCAAACCGCTTCTTTGGCTGCCTCACAGGCTGCCACATACTCGACTTCCATGGTAGAATCAGCAATATATTTTTGCTTAATACTCCTCCACACAATGGCTCCACCTCCCAAAGTAAACACATAACCTGAGATAGATTTTCTGGAATCCCTATCTGACTGAAATCTGAGTCTTTATACCCCAAGGGAACTAAACTATCTGCCTGGTAAACTAGCATATACTCTTTAGTCCTTTTCAGGTACTTCAAAAATATGCTTTACGGCAGTCCAGTCCTCTTGTCCTGGGTTAGACTGGTATCTGCTGACCATGCCTACGGCAAAGCAGATGTCTGGTCTCGTACATAGCATTGCATATATTAAGCTTCCTACTGCTGAAGCATAAGGAACTGCCTTCATGTTCTCTATCTCTTAGGTGTCCTTGGACACTACTCCTTTGATAGAGCAATTCCATGTCTAAAAGATAAGAAACCTTTCTTAGAATTTTGTATACTAAAATGAGTTAGTACAGTATCGATATAGGAAGCTTGGGATAAGCCCAACATCCTTTTCTTGCGATCTCGTAGAACTTTGATCCCAAGGATGTGACCTACTTCTCCTAAGTCCTTCATATCAAACTGTTTGGATAACCATAACCTTACATCAGATAACACCTTCACATTATTTCCAATGAGCAAGATGTCATCCACATAAAGTACTAGGAACACCACAACATTTTTGTCACACTTTCTGTACACACATGATTCATCTGGACATTGATCAAATCTATAGAATTTTATCACCTGATCAAAACATATGTTCCAAGATCTGGAAGCTTGATTAAGACCATAAATGGACTTCTTGAGCTTACAAACAAGATGCTCTTGGCCCTTTTCAATGAACCCGTCTGGTTGCTTCATATAGATGTCTTCCTCAAGACTTCCATTAAGGAAAGCTGTCTTGACATCCATTTGCCAAATCTCATAATCGAGATGCGCTGCAATAGATAAAAGAATCCGGATAGACTTAAGCATGGCTACAGGAGAAAAGGTTTCCTCATAATCGATACCCTCTCTTTGAGTAAAACCTTTTGCTACAAGCCGATCTTTAAAGGTTTCAACCTTACCGTCTGATCCTCTTTTCTCTTATAGACCCACTTGCATCCAATGGCTTTTACACGAACGGGTGGTTCTATAAGCTCCCAGACCTGATTAGAATCCATAGATTCTATTTCAGATATCATTGCTTTTTGCCAAGACTCTGCATCTTTATCTTGGAGTGCTTCATTATAGGTACAGGGATCATAATCTTGTTCCTCAGGGACGAAGTCTGATGACTCTCCCAAGAACATATATCTATCAGGTTGTACCACAACCCTCCCACTACGACGAGGCACTATCGGTTGTGTTGTAACATTTGTGACACGTTGTGCAGTTATTTGTGGTTCATCCTCTTGTACTGTTGGTACTGAAGTACTTGGTGTCTCACGTCTCAGTTCTTCTAGAACAACTCTACTTGTGGGTTTATGGTTCATCACATAGTATTCCTCTAAGAATCGGGCATTGGTGCTAACATTGACCTTCTGATCCTTAGGACTATAAAATAAACCTCCTTTTGTTCCTCTTGGATAGCCTACAAACAAGCGTACATCTGTACGAGATTCCAACTTATCTGCTTTTCCATTCAGCACATGTGCTGGACTACCCCAAATATGAACATGTTTCAGACTAGGCTTACGCCCAATCCACAGCTCTGTGAGAGTAAGAGGTACTGACTTAGAAGGAACCAAGTTCAAATATAAGCTGCAGTCTCTAAGGCATATCCCCAAATGAATCTGGCAAATCCGAATAACTCATAATTGATCTAACCATCTCCATAAGAGTTCTAATCCTTCTTTCGACTACACCATTCTGCTGGGGCGTTCCAGGTTCAGTCAATTGGGATGCAATCCCAGCCTCTGATAAATAATCCTAAACTCTCCAAAGAGGTACTCGCCACCACGATCTGATCGTAATGACTTGATACATTTTTCATAACGTTTTTCCGTTTTAGCCTTGTACTCTTTGAATTTCTCAAAGCACTCAGACTTACGACGCATCAAATAAATGTATACATACCTTGAATAATCGTCAATGAATGTGACAAAATATTCAAGGCCACCTCTAGCTTGGATAGTCATGGGTCCACACAAATTAGAATGAACCAATTCCAACACATCATTGGCCCTATACCCCTTCGCCGTAAAAGGTCTTTTGTTCATTTTACCTTCCAAGCAGGATTCACAGACTGGTAGTGCCTCTACTTCCAATGAACTCAAAGGTCCATCTTCAACCAGTCTTTGAATCTTTCTTAGGTTAATATGCCCCAATCGCAAGTACCAAAGATATGTTTGGTTCATACAAGAAGGTTCTTTTCTCTTATTTAAGTTAGATGACATATTATTCATTTCCATAAGTTTCATTGTAGGCGAAATAGGATTAATGACATACAGATTATCAACTAATGCACCAGAACAGATAAAATGTTATTCTTTCTAATAACAATATTGTCATTAAAATAAACTAAATATCCATCCTTAACTAACATAGAAACAAAACTAAATTCCTTCTAAGTGAAGGTGCATAAAGACAATTTCTCAATGTCAAAGACTTATTTCTACCAAAAGATAAAGTAACATCTCCTAATGCAACGACCGATACTTTTGTAGCATCACCCATGAACAAGCATATCTCTCCATCACTGAGCCGTCTGGTTTTCTGGAACCCCTGTAATGTATTGCAGACATGATTAGTGGCTCATGTATCTACACCCCAGGTGCCGGTAGATAACACCGCTAAATATGTTTCAACTACTAGTAAATGAGATATACATTCTTTATGATGGAACTGGAGATTCCCAGGACCCTTCCTTTGGTGTGCGATTGATCATAGAAAGTTAAACAAATCTAATACGTGTTCTAACCCTCATAGCGAAAACTAGGTTCATGAATATACCTGCGGCAGAAAGGAGACAAGTAATTCCTGTCAATCTTGAGTGGACACCCAAGATCTTCTGCACGTATTCCTTCCTCGAGTTGGACATCGGGGCGACGATCTCCCAACCTTTCCTCCTTGGCAGCCCCTCTTTCTCCCTTACGTGAATCACGAATTTAGAGAAAATTTAGATTTCTGATCAGTAATCTGGCGGCCAGAGAATAGAGGATATATATAGGCTACGGCAGGGACCATGAGGAGAAATTAGGGTTAGGCCCCTAACAGATCTGGATATCCCTTGTTCAGCCCGAACACATAATCCAGGCCCATAACAATAGCTCGGTCCACTAAGAGCTATTGTTGTACTACCTCCCTAATCCCAAATTATGTTTGTGGCCTCCTTTATATATGCTCGTGGCCCCATATTAAGATATCGTATGTCCGTCGATCAAATCAAGTTACTGACATTCGACATCTTTTATCCTTAAGTAGTACCGCTCACTTTATTTATCATGTCGGATATATCCACCTGCAGGGTTTACATGACAACCTTATGAGCTCCTTAAGAGGACATCATCAATCCGATGTATCGGAACATGGATTCCATTTAATCAACAGTCCATCATACATACAATGTATTACCCAATTCATAGAGGTTGTTGATCCATAATGAATCTCACTCTTTTATGAGTCAAAGTAATGCACACTACATATACATGTCCGTTATTATATCCGGATTAAGAGCACAAGCATCCATAATAACAGAGGTGTTTGTTCTCTTATGTAGTCAGTACAAAAAGAACAACCTCAAGTGGTCCTGTTCAATACACACAAAGTGTACTAGTATAAACCTATCAAGATAGACTAATACCAGATTACACTACAACTTTTCCAATAGATTGTCCAAGTCCATCTAGGTTGTGAACTATTTATATACTCCATAGGAAACTGATAATATGATCTTCTGTATGACACCACACACCATATTATCTACAATATAGAAATCAGACATTTACATTAACACTTGCAACAAATACAATATGCAAACATTTGCCCATATGATTCTTTCAAAATTTAAGGAAATAAGGTTACTACAAAAGTGATGCTTTAGTATATAACCCTAACACTTTGTTCCCTTGTTTGAGAAGTGGACAATCAGTCTTCCAATGTCCTGACCCTTTGTACTTGAAATATTTGCCTTTCGGCTTTTTCACCGTGCCTTGAGGTCCCTTCCCTTCTTTGCTGAGTTTGCCTATTCTAAATGTTATTCTTCTTCTTATCGCCTTTCGGCTTAGAAGTAGAAGCCTTTTCAGAAATAAAAATATGACCACTCTGCCTAAAGAGATTCAGCATCCTGTAGCTGTTTTGTAAGTTCTGCCAAACATACAACCTTTTGTTAATGTTGTAATTAAGGCAAATTGTCAAAACTTTTAGGCAGAGTTTCGAGAATGATATCGACCTGGGATTCTCTATCGATTTCAGCTCCAAGGACTCCATCTCATTCAGATGACCCATCATCTTGAGAACATGATCCCTTACTAGTGTACCCTCAGCCATTTTTGTATTCATCAAACATTTTATAGAAACTGCCTAGCTGCTCTACTCTGATGTTCGAAGAGTTCTTTGAGGTTACATCATGTCATAAGCTGTGGCTAGGGCCTGATGTTGATGTTGTAGTACATTTGATATAAATGCCAGAATGAAATACCGCGCCATTTTATCTGACTTTTTCCACTTCTTATAAGCCTCTTTGACCCTTCATCAGAGTTAGCATCAGGCTTAGGTGGGCATTCCTCAACAAGTACATATTTACTCCTCAGCAGTTAGAACAATATCTAAATTACGTTTTCAGTCAATATAATTTGGTCCAGTAAGTTTGTTTTCTTTAAGAATCGCCATAAGTGGACTGAAAGAACCCATTTTTAAAATCCTGAGAATCACATAAATAAAATTATAGAGGGCAAAAAAACTTTTTGAATTAACTAAATATTGATTCCCTCAAAACAATAATAAGAAATTCACCAACCCTTGAACACCATGAATTTAGCATGCCACGATAGTGTGGACGTATACAAATTCAACTTTGTTCAAGTAGGTTTTTCTTATAATTTTACTATCATGTCAACATAACTTTATGACAAATAAAATTAATATGATGGTCTTGCTCTGGTCATACAAATAATAGCAGTGACTCCGATGGGGAGGATATCATTATTTGTATCTAAGTGTATACCATTACTTAATACTAAGTCCATTACCTTGTAGTGAGTTCCTTGAGATGGAGAAGTGAACACATACTAGGTAACTTTCTACAATTATCCCTAAGAAAGTTTGTACTGGTCATCCATAATTATACTCATCCGATATGGAGTAAAGCACTAAAGCTAACGCGCAAGTATAATTACATCACCTACAAACCAGTTATGGAGACCATAATTTATACTAAATAAATATCCTCTCCCACTTTGTTATTTAACAATGAGGGTTTTTCTACTAGTTGATATTATGTCCATGTTGTCCATTATTAATGTAGGCTTAGTTTTTCAAAAAAAAACATCCACACAATAATAACATGCATAATCAGAAAAAGCAAAATGACAAAAATAAGAGTAAATATCCAACTATAAGAGAAAAAATAAGAGAAAATATCCAAAATCTGGCGCTGCACAGATCTATTCGGGGTTCGACCTGCCTGGTCAGGTCGCGGGGTTCGGGGCAGTGCCCCGAATTTTTTTAAGGTTTTGGCTGTCGATTCCTTCGTCGAAAATCATATGTCTGCCTCTGGACTGCTTAAAACCAGCATCTCGTCCGGCGTCAGAAACAGCCACCACCGCCATCACGATTGATAAAAATAATTAAAATTACATCAATACTATGCCTCCCGAAGGAGTTCACACATACTAGATTGAAAAATTAAAATAATAAGCACGATCAACCCTCGTAATTTTAATTACATCCACAGCACACAACATCCACGACATGTCCGTGGTTTAAACAACACAATCAAAAACATGCATTAGACCATAATTGTTGGATCTAAGATGCCGGCAAAACCGAATTAGAACAGATCTACATCTATCGACTATTACACAACAGGTTTTATGGAGAACATGGACATATCAATCAATACGTAGATCCAAAGTGGCTCTGATACCAATTGATGGAACTAGGGATTCCCAGGACCCTTTCTTTGGTGCGTATTGATCGATAGAAAGTTAAAAAGATCTAATACGTTCTAACCCTTCATTGGCGGAAACTAGGGTTCACGAATTATATCTGTGACGGAAAGGAGATAAGTAATTCCTGGCAATCTCGAGCGGACGACTCCAAGATCTTCTGTACGTATTCCTTCCTCGAGTTGGACGTCGTGTGGGCGACGATCTCCCAACCTTTTCTTTTCCTTGGCAGCCCTCTCTTTCTATCCTTACGTGAATCACAAATTTAGAGAAAGTATTTGATTTATGATCAGTAATCTGGCGGCCAGAGAATAGAGGATATATATCTACGGCAGGGACCATGAGGAGAAATTAGGGTTAGGCCTCCTAACGGATCTGGATATCCCGTGTTCATTCCGAACACACAATTCAGGCCCATTAACAATAGCTCGGTCCACTAATGAGCTATTGTTGCACTACCTCCTAATCCCAAATTATGTTTGTGAGCCCCTTTTATTATATGCTCGTTTGGCTCCCCATGTTAAGATATCGTATGTCCGTCGATCAAATTAAGTTACTGACAACTATATTGATTCCACATCTTTTATCCTTAAGTAGTACCGCTCAACTTTATTTTTCATGTCGGATATAATCCACCTGCAGGATTTACATGACAATCCTTATGAGCTCCTTAAGGGGACATTATCAACCCGATGTATCGGGACATGGATTCCATTTATAATCAACAACCCATTATACATACAATTATTACCCAATTCATAGAGGTTGTTGATCCATAATGAATCTCACTCTTTTATGAGTCAAAGTAATGCACAGTACATGTACATGTCTGTTATTATATCCGGATTAAGACCACAAGCATCCATAATAACAGAGGTGTTGTTCTCTTATGTAGTCAGTACAAAGAGAACAACCTCAAGTGGTCCTGTTCAATACACACAAAGTGTACTAGTATAAACCTATAGTCAAGATAAACTAATACCAGATTACACTACAACCTTTCCAATAGATTGTCCAAGTCCATCTAGGTTGTGAACTATTTATATACTCCATAGGGAACTGATAATATGATCTTCTGTGTGACACCACACACCATATTATCTATAATATAGAATATCAGACATTTGCATTAACACTTACAACAAATACAATATGCAAACATTTGTCCATATGATTCTTATTCAAAATTTAAGGAAATAAGGTTACCACAAAAGTGATGCTTTTAGTATATAACCCTAATAAAGATAACCATTTCTTGACGGGGATTCTCCGTCAAGAAAAGCCTTTATTCTTATATGACTCTTCCTCTTTCGATTCTATAAAGGAAAAATGGACATGACAATGTCCTCTCTTGTAGATATTGTCCAGAAGAAAAGGGAGCCGGGCCGCGCCTACATCGAACTCTTCCTCAGCACAGCCAGAGATTACCTCCTGGTTTCCCTAAGCTAGTATTGATGGACGCATATCGCAAGAATAAGCATACAATATTTAAACTAAACCAATTTTGATTGAACGTCATTCATCATTAGCACCGATAATTCCAAAAGAATGCTCGAGAGGCCCGCCCGTTGGGGGTGAACTTCCCCTCTTTCGATGACAGAGGGAAACGACCTCAAAATAACAGTCACAGCCTCTCGTCCACAAAAATAAAAATCCTTTCAACTCGTCCTCGAGGATCAGTTGCTTTGGAGACCTCCCATCTACGATCCCAGTAGGATCGATGATACTCTCACCACACAAACCTAATCCAACGGAGAACAAACTACAGTTCACGTCCATAATACCTCTGAACTACCTTCCCAAATACCCTATTCCTAAGAGCCCAGTTGCTTCATGGAATTTCTTATCTCTAGTCCCCAGCTAGACCTGAAGCAACCTATTCTCCATGTCCATATTACCACTCACTACAACAAAAACACCTATTAATGACGCTTGACAAGTGGATTTCATGACGGCTGATAAAGAAGCATCATCAATGTTTAGCAAGACTATATTCTATGACGGTTTTCTATATAAACGTTATTGATTGTCTCTCATGATACGAGCGTTATGAAAAAAACACCAAATTTTAAGTCAAAACCTCGACTCTCCACACTTACTTCCGCACTTAAGGAAAAGTCTAAACCCTTCCCCTTCTCTCTTTCTCCTTTTTTTCTTTCTCCTTCCGCTCCCCAACTCCCTTCAGCCCCTCCCCGCTCCCGAACTCCCCTCGGCCCGCTCCCCGCTTCTGAAATCCCCTCAGCCCACTCCCCTCTCCCCGCTCCCCAACTTCTCTCAGCCCGCTCTCCTCCGCTCCCAAGGTTTGTCCTAAATTAGTCTCGATTATTTCTTATTTTATGTCCTAAATTCTGCCTCGACATGATTTTAGTAAAATGCCCTAATTTTTGACCTATTTTTATTTCCTAGTTTTCGAAGATGGCTGAAATCTTTGAATGCATGTTTGGAAATCTTTGGATAAATTTACTTTTTTTACTAATTTGTGAGGCATTTTCTTTCCCGCGCATTGGTTCATCTTCCTGTTTCTTTCTTTGTTGGTTTTTGCAGTGTGGAAGGGTGTTTAATTCCATTGCTTTCGGACGAATACTTACAAGTTGAACTTTATGGAGACACGTTCGGGTAGCAAGGTTTGTTTTGGTTCATGGCGACACGTTCTTTTCAATTGCCCTATTTTCTAGAAATCATGGACAAAAAAGAGATCAATGTCCCTGTAATGTCGTGTATGACACATGTTGAACACGGTATTTTTACACTCGAAATTACTCCAGGTCACGCAGAAATCGGTACCGTGTCTGTGTATGTGTCATATCATATTGTCTTTAAATCAAGTCCTTGCAATACAACTTATTTTTTACAGTGTGCACGTTACTCATGCATTGAGGGTGGATGGATCTTTGACATCAAAATTGTTTGACTGTACATCTTTAGATTAAAGATATCGGTCATGTTGAATGTGTGCGTTGACCAACTCTTTTTTTAGGTTTATTTGACCCTCTTTTGTAGTTATGTAGATGATTCATATAGTCTTTCTCAATATATATTCTTACATATTTTGACATCTTGTTACCTTTTATACCCGTATGCACATATAGGGAATTGTAAACCATTTTCTGTTTTGTAATAACCAAATGAACTATTCCTAAGTCCTGTTTCTTCTCGTTTTTAACTCTAGCAATTAAAGTTTTATTCTGGAATCAACCTTCTCCACTTTCATGAGTATGAATTTATTGGCCATATCTACTTCACATTGGCCATTCTGGAATCAATCTTCTCCGCATTCAGCTTGAAATGAAACTTTCAAGTTAGAATCACTTACTCAGTGTTTGCTTTATTATACAGAGGAATAGATCATGGATGACAAAGCACCTATTATTGGAAGAATATAGAGCCGAAGTTGATGAATTTACGGAGCATGTTAAAGCTAGTGGGGATAATCTCGACTTTATTAGATGTCCAAGGAATGAGTGCGAGAATCTCTATAGTCTGAGTTTAAAAGATGTAAAATTTTATTTGACGACAGTTGGTATCGATCCAAGGTATACTATATGGATATGGCATGGGAAAGTTGATCCTAATGAAGTGTTTGAGGACACATGTACATCTGTTTATAAGGACTATGATATGGATACTTTAAATGATGTGGAAGATACACTAGAGATGTTCCATGCATTAAAAAGGAACGACATTGAAGGAGATGATGAAGAGAACTTTAATTCATTGCTTGATGATGCTAAAACCATTGTATAATGGTTGTAAAAAGTATACGAAGCTATCTGCTACAGTGAAGCTCTTTAGTATCAAGGCCAAGAGTGGTTGGAGTGAAAAAAGCTTTTCAGATGTGTTGACATTGTTTGCCGACATGCTTCCGGGAGAAAATGAATTGCATGTAACTACTAGGGAGGCTAAGCGTTGCTTCTCAATATTTGGAATGGGATATAAGAGAATACATGCATGTCCGAATGATTGCATACTCTATAAAAAAGATTATGAAAATGCAACCTCATGTCCTACGTGTGGAACGTCGAGATATAAGGTAAGAAGAATATGTCTGAACAAAGTCAGGAAGAGCAAAAGAAGGGTATCCCAGCTAAAGTTCTATGTTACTTTCCACGATTTTTAACACCCATTTTACGCTTTAAAAGGTGGTTTCGATCGGTACAAACATCAAAGAATTTGACATGGTATGTAGATGGAAGGGAAGTTGATGGCCCCAATTGCGTCATCCCGCAGATTCACCGACGTGGAAGACAATTGATGATAAATTTCCAAAGTTTACAGCAGAAGAAAGAAACCTTCGACTCTCTCTTTCAGACAATGGGATTAATCCATTTAGTTCACTCAGTAGTAGGTACAGTTGTTGGCCTGTAATGCTAAATACTTATAATTTACCACCTTGGTTGTGTATGAAGAGAAAGTTCACATTGTTGATATCAGGCCCCCAACAACCTGGAAATGACATAGATGTTTACTTAGCACCATTGATTGAGGATCTCCAATTGCTGTGGAAGGATGGAGTTGTGACTTACGACGCCTATTGGCAAGAATCTTTTACATTGAGAACTGTATTGTTATGGACTGTTAACGATTTTCCTGCATATGGCAACTTGTCTGGTTGTTGTGTGAAAGGATATTTTGCTTGTCCAATATGCAAGGAAAATACTTATTCAGATAGATTGAAACATTGCAACAAGAATATTTATACTGGTCACAGAAGGTATTTGCCGCATAACCATTCTTTTCGATCACAAAGAAAGGCATTTAATGGTGACAAAGAGTTCGAAACTCATCCTGAACCATTAAGTGGGGAACAAAATATTAATAAAGGTTATGGGGATTGACGTTTCTTAGGGGAAAAAAGATATTCCAGAAAAAGATATCAGTGAAGAAGACTTTAATGAAGAAGAAGGAAGCAGAAGTGCAAAAGAAATTGACACCAAAGAAGAGGAAAAAAGAAGTACAAAAGACAAAGTTACAAGTTGTTGGAAAGAAATCCATTTTTTTGAGCTAGAGTATTGGAGATATCTTCCTATTAGACATAACTTGGATGTCATGCACATTGAGAAGAATGTCTGTGATAGTATCATTGGGACCCTATTAAATATTCCTGGAAAAACAAAAGATGGGATCAATAGTCGCAAAGATCTTGTAGAGATGGGCTTAAGGAAAGAATTGGCACCCCATAATAAAAAAATAGGATTTATCTTCCAGCTGCATGTTATTCTTTATCGAGGCAAGAGAAAAGAATAGTGTGTCAAACTTTGCATGACCTTCAGGTCCCAGATGGTTACTCTTCGAATTTTAGATCTAATGTCTCAATGGAAGATCTAAAGTTATATTGCCTCAAATCCCATGATTGTCATGTTCTAATGCAACAACTACTTCTTTTGCAATACGTGGTGTGTTGCCAAAGCATGTGAGATGTGCTATTATACGAGTATGTTTCTTCTTTAATACCCTTTGTGCCAAAGTCGTGAATGTAGAAAAATTGCAATATCCAAAATAATCTTGTGATCACATTGTGCTTATTGGAAAAATATTTTCCACCATCATTCTTTGACATAATGGTACATCTAATGGTGCACCTTGTCAGGGAGGTCAAACTTGGCGGTCCGGTTTTCTTCCGATGGATGTACCCACCAGAGAGGTTGGTCTAGTCTGAACTTTGGTTTTCATTATGTAGTTACATGATTGATGTTTGTGTAATCATTTTTATCTTTATCATTTGTTCATTATAGGTTTATGGGTGTGATAAAGGGTTATGTGAGAAATAAGAATCGTCCTGAAGGGTATATTGCACAATGTTATATCGCAGAGGAAGCCATTGAGTTTTGTTCAGAATATCTAGAAGAACAATCCGGCATTGGAGTTCCTTCTACGAAGAATGAGGAAAAACCTATAGGAAAAGGAAATATCTGTGAAGTTGACCGCTTATCTTTGGACCAAGCACATCTTTATGTATTGCACAACACAAATGATGTTCAACCTTTTATCGAGTAAAGATGTCTATATTACTCTTTACTCAGTTTTATCTTTGGACCAAGCACATCTTTTTTTTATATTTCGCTTCATAATTAACAAAATTCTACTTATTACTTGATAGGGAGCACGAGGCTTACTTGAAAAAGCTGCACCCTCGTAGAGTGAAAAGTACAAAATGGTTAGAAGATGAGCACAATCGCAGCTTTATTAGTTGGTTATGGTTAAGGGTATTGATTAGGCTACTATATTTTATGTTCTACTTAGTGAAAATAAAATATTGAACTTAGGAAAAAAATGACTGGTTGAGGCTGCGTAGAAGACCCAACTAGCAATGTCTCTGATGAATTAAAATGGATAGCTCAAGGACCTCGACATCACGTGACTAAGTTTCCAGGTTATGCAATTAATGGGTGTCACTATCAAACGAAAGATCGTGACGACGTACGAGTCAAGCAAAACAGTAGAGTGACTCTAGTGGCAAAGACTTTTCAAGTTGCTAGTACAAAGGACAACTATCCCATCATCTCAGATATGACATTTTACGGTGTTATCAAAGAGATTTGGTTGCTTGACTATTTCTCCTTCCGGATTCCCGTCTTCAAGTGTGATTGGGTTGACAGCAAGAATGGTGTTAAGGTTGATGAACTTGGTTTTACATTGGTTGAGCTTGGTAGAGTTGGCCACAAGTCTGACTATTTTGTTTTGCCCTCTCAAGTAAAGCAAGTATTTTATGTTCCTGATCAATTAGATGATAATTGGTCAATCGTTTTATCGACTCCTCAAAGGATTTATTATGATGAAGACAATGACGACGAGGGAATCGATAGTTTTGTTACAAATGAAACTTGCATTAAAGTACCGGATTTTGAGTCATTTGATGTTGTTGATGAATCACACTCGACCTACTTACGTGAAGATTGCTAGGGAACTTGGATTGCACAGTCCAAATCTTCTTGTTGAAATATTGTTGCAAGTGAATTGTTTAAAGAAATGTTATTGCAAGTCTGAAATGTTGCTGCAAGTAAAAATTACTTAGTAGTCTATTTTGAGAACTGTTTCATGGAAATCCCTCATCTTTATTGTCTTAATATGTGTTTTTTTTTCGAAACTGTAGTCTATTTTGATCTCACAGTATATGGAAGAAACTGTAGTCTATTTTGATCTAGAATTGTCTTAATATGTTGCTGCAAGCTACTATATTTTATGTTTCATGCTATTTCAAGCATATATACATATGTTTTCCATGAGTTACTGAATATTGATTGTGAACCTGAGAATAGGGAATGACATATGGAGACTGAGAATTTGATTCAATGTAACTGGAAATTGGGTTTTGAATGTTAACTGAGATTCGAAATTATATACGAACCTGAGATTGAGTGAAAGCCTGGGATTTTGAAAATGGAAATTTGGTTATGTGTATGTAACTGAGTTTAGATTGAACTGAGATTCAAATTGAACCTGAGAATAGAATTGAGTATGAATGTTTAAACTGAGTTGGCTTGAAAAACCTGAGAATGGGGTTTCATATATCAAAACTATGGTTGGGTTTACTTTTTAATGTTAACTGGTATTTGTAAACTGAGAATGAGACTTTGGAGTTTGAGTATTGATTTGAAAACTGAATTTGGTTTGATTTTGAAAGTTGTATGTTATGGTTATCTCAAGTTTGGTATTTTGAAAACTGAAATTGAGTTCTCAGGTTTGGTCTTCTTAATCTCAGATTTTGTTAGTTGTATCTCAGTTTTCAACTTCACTATCTCTCGCATTCACTCCACGCTGAGACACACAGTCCCCTTTCTCACACTGCCTCACTAATTCACTTCTCTCTGCCTCACATTGACACTCACTGCACTTTTCACTCACTGTTCTCAGCCCCTCATCCCTACAGTCATTCATTCACTTCACAAATCCCTCTTTCACTCTCTTCCCTCTCAGCCCCTCTCTATTTCAGGCTATTTTATGTTTAATGCTATTTTAAGCACATTTTAGCAAGATTAATATGAATCTAATTATGCCATTAATTTGTTACCGGCTACAACGCACAGTGAGGATTCTGGGGAACAAAATTGTAGCCAAAAAAAGGTAGAGGGGCATCAAAATCCAAAAAAGTCAGCAAAATCAAAGAGAATGAAGAGAGGATAAAGATCATTTATAAAGATATTGGGCAACCAATTGGTGAAGGAAAAATTAATTTGGCAACTTACTGCGGCATCACAGTAAAGTCCTTAGTAAAAATAACTTATCCAAATTGGCATAAAGTGCCAGAATCAGTTAAAAAGAGCTTATGGACTGCTATTCAGGTAAAACATATGCTTCTTCCTCTTCAGGTAAAACATATATATATGCTTCTTCCTCTTCCATATTCAGGTATGTACATTGATAGTAATGTGTGTTAGGAGTAGAGATTACTACCTTTGGTTTCAGTTTGAATGTTCTTGTATCGAATTTTTGGTGACTCTTGGTATCTATGGTTTGATATTGGTTCAGCCCACATATGGATAAGTGGATTGCCATTCAGTTCAGTGCTTACCATGAGAGCTCAGTCCCTTGGTTATAGCAACATATGGATAAGTGAATTTTGTGGTGACTTTGGTATCTGAATTCTAAGATACCTCCATCTATTTATTATATGAAAAGGTTCATACTTGACACATGACAGCGATTACCTTATTTTCTTTGCTTAACAAGAAGTGATGTCCACCAAAATTCTTCAAAGTCTATAACTTTTGGATGATCTTGCTTTTTTTTATGAATCAATTTGGTGCCTGTGCCCAGGGGTTGGAATATTTTTTTGAGAAGTGTACTTAATTTCATGTACTGTAGATTCCCTCTTGCATATATGCATTGCCTGTACATAGAGAGCTCAGGTCTGGACATCAAGTTCAGATAAGTGAACTAATTCAACTTGAATTCACTTGTTCACTACACCATTGAATGCTTGAATTCAAGTCTGAACTTATTCAGACTGGAATGCTTTACATGATTTATACTATGTTATGCACTCATGTATAGATGCTGAATATTTATTTTCTGTTGTAGGCCAAATTTGACTTGGATCTAAATAGTAAAGCCTTTGTGTTAGCATCCATGGCTCGGAATTGGAGGGCATTCAAAGGTCAACTCACCAAGCATTGGATTTATCCGAATGAGGGCAATCTTGAGCTTCTCAAGCACCCTCCACCAAAGTACTCAGGGATCTTGAAACAATCTGTGTGGGAGGAATTCGTCAAAAGCAGACTGTCTGCAAATTTTAAGGTTAACTTGTCAAAATTATTTTTTTATGCATAACAAGGATGACTAGGTCCCTATTATATAAATATTTTTCTTCTCTACCTTCATGTGTTGTAATCATAAGAAAATAAGCAAGGAGCAAAGTGCACGGAGAGCCAAGGGCAAGTTTCCTCATCGTTTAAGCAGGAAGGGATATGTCGGTCTTAAAGAGGAGCTGGTAATGCATATTTGTATATCAGTTAACATGATTTACATGTGGACATATATTATTATAACATGGTTTTTTCTTTCAAAACAGCAATGACAATTGGGAAAAATATATAGATGACAGAAGTTTTTTTTGGACAAAAGCACGAGTTAGTAAGGACGGTACATTTACTGACGATGGGACCAAGGACGTAGCTATGAAAGTGGTGAGTATATATCGTCCAGTCTATTAAGAGGAATCCTGCTTATCAACATGCTTATATTTCTAAAACCTTGTACTTTTTTAGGAGGAATACATCAAACAAAAGAAGATGGGAGTTTGGTGACCGAAGGAGCTTCGGATATTCTAACCTTGGCGTTGGGCACACCCGAGCATTCGGGACGTATTCGGGGTTTGGGATTAGGACCGACACCAACGACCTATTTCAAGCTTCCAAAACGGGGAGTTAAAAAACAAAATGAACTACTCAAGTCCCAATTGGAAGTGGAGCGTAAACGGAGACAAGAATTCGGATCATGCTAAAAGAATTTCAAGCCCAAGGAGCTTCACAAACATCTGAGAAGGTTGCTTCCAATACCAAAGAAGTGGTAATAGAAACTATATAATGTCTCGTAAGAATGAACACGAGTCTCTTGGAAACAAGAGTACATCATATGGTTCTAAGGTAATGCTTATACAATTAGTTCTATTTCGTCTAATAAGGTTTTCTTCTTCTATTTTTGTCTAATATGTTTATTCTAATATGCTTTTTTTCTTCTATCTTCTTTGAAAAGGTGAAACAGAATAGAAAGTTAAGCGAGCAAAAATTCATAACATATCCTACATCAAACATTGGCATGGTAAGTACATATATTCAATACATAATCTTTATTCAACAACTTATAACATGTAGTAATTATCCAGAAATAACTTTTCTTATTTTTTTAGGGAATCAAATGTAAGCTAGCAGTGGGCACAAAAGAAAGTATTGTTGCCGAGGGAATCTTTGAAGGGTGTGGACCAAATGAGAAAATTCATAATGTTGAATTAGGAGAACATAATGTTAGGGTTTCAATTATGAAAGCCCTTCAACCTACTGTGAGCTTCCCGTGCCACTTCATGGAGAAATGGAAGTTGTTAAAGATGCAATTGGGTCTTTAGTAGCTTGGCCCAAAGAGTTTATTGTTGGTGGTCTTGAGGTAATATTATTTAATGCTAGTGTCAATATCTTTTATGAAATTGTCTAAAAAATTCAATATGCAACAGGTAAGTACTAAACCAATTGAATCTGACAATGTTCAACCTTTGAAGGTTGCTGGCTGTGGTAGGGAGATAATTGACACTTTCAGAGATGGTAGAAACCATTAAGGATACCGACCCTCATCTTAAAATACCATTAGAGAAAGGAATGTTCGGAAGCTTTAATCCATCTTGTTATCTTTCTAAAATCGTTTTGCTGGAGGTATGTAGGATGCAATGGCTAGATGTGAATCCTGTTGTTGCCTACATGAGGTAAGAAATATGAAATTTATATTCTGAAATTTTGATTTTGAGATTGACCATATTTAACTATTCTTTTGGCTTTAGGTTTTTGCTTGATAAATTTCCAAACTCTCGGGAGCTTTTGATAATGTTCAACCCTTCTGCTATGAGTAATGCATCCGGGCCTGCAATAAGCAATATTAGAGAAAGGACCAAGAGGCTAAGAAAACCCAAATTTGCTTCATTCCATTCATTTACAAAGAGTAAGAAGTTTTAATCAAGTAGCAAGATTTTTCTTTTCCAATAACCAATGTGCTTTATTCCATTATGTTCCCTTTAATGTCGGAAGCATTGGATTCTAATTGTTGTTGACCTCTCTACCTTTAATGTTTACTGGTTGGACTCGCTGTGTTTTAAACCGAGAGGAGATATTAAGTTATTTTTCAATACGTGAGTAAAATTATTATTATTAGTGTTAATATTTTAATAATGTGTATATTCTGATGTTAGTACATACAATTATTTTCTACTAGTGGCCTCAACACAGCATATATTGGTGGTAAAAGATCAAATAGAAGTCCTACTTGGAAATTACCCAAGGTAATCAAACTATATATGACTTATTATAATCATGGATTATATTCTCTTACAAATAATATCTTCATGTAGGTCCCGAAACAACCTGGAGGTTATGAATACGGATATTTTGTTATAAAATATGCGGGATCTCATGGAAGACCCCTCTCCTACTATTGAGTCAAAGGTAAGTTGTTCATTAATTTAATTCTTAATTACTTTTCTGAAATTATACAAATATAACTATTTTTGACTTTAGCTAAAAAAATTGGCTGAAAAATCAACATACACGCAGGAAGAAATAGATGATGTCCGATGAATTCATCGAATTCGTTGCCAATCATATGGATACTGAGGGTCAAGGTAATATCCTTAACAAGATCCCCTCCATTTTACCTGCTCTCCAATTTGCAAGGCACTCTAACCTATTGCCACATCCATATGTGTACCACACACCCTCTCTGACTAACTGATTACTAACATTTATACTGACACTCAACTGACACTAACTCTGATATTGGGTTACTGACCTCTAACTCATATATTCTAACTGATACTAAAATACTAACTCACCTCACTCTTTACTTTACTCACACGCACACACAATTCCAAAAGCACAGATACATGGAGATATCAACCCCTCATCTGAACTGAAACTGGCACTTAACACTTGGACACTAAACTTCTAGACACTACCGATACTTAACATTCATTCACTCATTTCCATTACTGATACGAGACACCCTAGTGTCACATGGACACAATACACTCAAGACACCGTCAAGACACTCACTAAACTATGACTGACACTCATTAACTGGCACTGGCTCACTGCTTGCGTAGGCCTATGGCCAAGAGCCTACAGCAGGTCAAGATGGAGGGGGAATGAGTCCCCTACTGCTGCTAATGTAGCCTACTGCTTTTGGCCTGGCCTGCTGCCACTTGCCCTACCTGCAGGAAATAGCCTCAGGCCTTAACCAACATCTGCTGCATCAGTGGCCTGATACATGAGGCCTTAGTTACATATATATACACATAGATGAATCTGATGGAAACTCCACACAACAGTTTCCCACATATATGTTGAATTGTGATCTTAATGTGTGTTTTTAATCAGGACATACATCATTCAAGATCCGATAGTTACATATATATACATCATTATATCACATTTATTAAACCTTGTTTTATCTATTGCAGGGTACATGTGCTGTGGACACAGGTCTTCATGTGACTAAGTTGAAGCTAAAGTGTGGGATGTTTTCATGTGTATAGTTTTGATGTAGCTAAAGTATACTCTATATTGGATACTCTATATATTTTGAGAAGATGTATATATATGGCCTGAGAAATGTAGAATGATAGTTAAAGTACTCTATTTTGAGACAATAGTAGCTAGATAAAGTACTTTATCTGTGAGATGTTGATGTACCCTATTTTAAGACAATGAAATGGAGATTAATGGTACTTTAATTACATTTCAATATTTTGTTGTGAACATGGTTCAAAGTGGTTGTTTTCGAATTATATGAGTATTGTTTGGAATGTATAACATGCAGTATAGAGCGTTATAAATGTGATACAATAACCATTCATAACGCTTTCAAAATATCCTGACTTCTAAACCATATTAACTATTCATAACGGTTTTACATAACTATCCATAACGCTTTGAAAATAAAACGTAGCAGAAATTCAACCTATTAATGACGTTTTCGGAAGAATTATCTATAACACTTTGAAAAACATTTATAACACCCGATTTCATAACGCTTGGATTAAGAAAAAAACGTCATAGTTTTTATTTAATGACGGTATTTAGTCGTCATTAAAAGATATTTTTGTTGTAGTGACTGAACGAATACGTTCCACTTATGGCATGTCCGCATGACCCCCAGATGATGCTAATCCATTGCCTTATCAAGTCCATATTACCTCTGCGTAAGGCCTTGTTGATTTGGCTTTCTATAGTGTCTCGGATAGTCAGTCATCTCATTACCATCCACAAATTACTTCTAAACTTACTTTCTGTACCTAATCATTAAGTATGCCATAGAAAGTGTGTCCACAATAAAACTCTACAAATACCCTTTGGGGCCCAGTTGCCTCAAGGGTATCCTACCTTCAATCACCAGTCGGGTCGGAGGTGTCATTCCTTCAAATATCGCTCTTTTCCAGCAAAGAGCGAGATGATTCAAGCCTACAGTTCACGTCCATAATACCTCTGAACTACCCCCCTTTGACATTCTCCCCAGCTAAATCCAATAAACTGGTCCTTAAATCCCAGCTGCTCTAGGACATCCTCTATTATCCTCCCTAGTAAAAAATCACGTCTATATTACCTCTGAATTGTTCTCTACGTCCCTACAGAATTTTATCTTACCACGTTTGTGTAACCTCTGAGTAAGATATTTCTAAATCGATGTCTACCACGTCCATATTACCTATGAGTTGGCATCTAAACTTAGCAACCTTTGGGTCGCTATATCGCCAACAGGAAATGTCCACGTCTATATCACTTCTGAGTTATTTTCTATATCCCCATAGAGGCATATCTTATTACGTTTGTATAACCTCTGAGTAAGATGCTTCTTAATAGATGTTTACCACGTCCATGTTACCTCTGAGTAAACATCCTCACCTAGCAACCTATGTGTCACTATACTCTCAACGGGAAACATCTACGTCCATATAACCTCTAAATTGTTTTCTGTACCCCTATAGAGTCATATCTTTCTACGTTCGTATAACCTCTGAGAAAGACAACTCTACCATAATTCGATGTTTACCATGTCCATATTATCTCTGAGTAAACATTTCTACCAATTGACTTTTCACCACTACGTCCATAATATCTCTGATGGTGTTTGTCATTTTCAGCTTACCATCTGTGCATACTTCTAGGTGCGATAAAGATGTTAAGTCAACAAAAATATTCCCAGCGGAGTAACTCTACTCTATCACGTTCATATTACCTCTACTAGGATTCTTATTATAGGAAGACACACAAACCCATGAGCCTGAAACTCTACTTCCTTCTACTTCAAAGTTTTTTAATACTTGTTCAAGTTTTAAAACTTTGAAGCAGTCTTGTAGAAGCATGGAAAATCACATATGGATCCATGCACCTCACAGGTCATGTGCCTCCTCAAAACTGGATAACAAAAATCTTGGTGTGTCAAGGATACACATCTAATGATGCGCCTTCTTGCCATACGTCGAAATACTCTTCGGTACAGATCTATTATTGCCCCAACTGACAATTATGTCAGTTGTCAGCCAACGCTTGGAAGGCCGTACAGCACGTGTCCCATACTATAAGCAGTCGATGGCTGCACAATAACCAAGGCATCATTATGTGCCAATATAGCAGCATCGTCATACTCCATAAAGAAGTTGGCACAACAAAGCCATCTCCAGATAAAGACAAAGACGCTTCGAAGTATGATCTGACATTAGACGTCTGCATTGACGCCAAAGCAATCATGACTATTATTGTCGGTTATAGTGTGTCATGCCACGTGGCTGACAAGGATAAATCTTCACATATGCCCTTGAATCCATATGCCCAGACTTGCTATACGCCCTAAAGGCCATGCGTGGTCAGACCCATGCGCCAAGTAGCAATAGGTCAAAAGCTAAAGAAATTAATGTGATGAATCAAATATTAATGGCAATGAATTTGCAACCTCGATTATGACTAGGTCCAGTCAAAAGTCATCATTTCGAGCCTGCCCCACATGCAGCGACAGCACTTCAGGAAATTGACCAAAGATAATGCACACCTAAACATAACTGGGCCATGTCAAAATGATGCACCCCATAGTCAATACGCCAACATGGCAGCACAGAACTATTCCATCAGCATTTAATACAGATGACAACTGTCGCTCGATCATGGTGCAATATGTGCCTCGAAAAACGTACAATCGATATTTACAAAGCAAACAAAGATCCATTCTACGGGCGCCTACGTTGACATCATCATTACTCATTTATCAGTTATGGTTGTGCCATGCCACATGGCTTGATTTGACTATACCTCACATACGTCCTAGAGGCCATACGACCATTTTCTCACATGCTGAACCCAGTCAGTGTATCAAATCTTTTTTGTTTTAATAGATGGAGATCTTTGAGAAATGTACATGCGCCAGGTGTGACTGACTCGATCACGCCTATGAACGGGTGCCAACCACCCAAGATCCCAACAACAACTAGATCCTAACAACTGCCACATGTCAGCTCGTCAACAGCCCAATAGTACAATCACAACAGATTCAGTTTGAACCTCATGCGTAGCGCTCATGCCTGCCAAAAATGTATGTTTGTATCGCATTTTTGTACATGGGTGATTTATTCCACTAGCCTGTAAATAGAAGGAGCCTTCCTTTATTTTGGGTCTTCATCTTCACTTCATCTCCAGCCCGAATTATCCAGAGAGTTAGAGCAATTTCTTTTCGTCGTAAGATCGTCAACGGAGTAAAGGAACCACTATAATGTTCGATCTCCATCATAACACTTTTCCAGAATTATTTGTTCTTAGATCTTCTGTTTAGGAGTCCTTTTGTACTTTTATCATTTGTAATTCAAAAAGTTCTTCAACTTTTGTCCTTAGCGAACAAAAATCATCCCAACTTCGCTAGGTCATGGAGTTGGAGTCCAGCAGATTTAACTTTGAGTATCTCAGGAAGTTGGCAAACCTTCATGATTCTTTCTATGTCCTCTAGCCATTCATCAGCATAGAGTATGACTTCAGTGCCCATAAATTTTTGAGGATCCATTTTCTTGAAATATAAGATATTTCCTTCTTTAGGAAGATTGGGTCCCCGATTAGTCGACGTATCTCTTGCAACTAACGCCATTAGCTGGGCGTTCCACAGGCCCTCTTTCATGATAGCATTCTGCTCACGCTGGGCCTCTGCTTGGATCCTCTGTGCTTCGATCATTCCACGAAGCAGCTCAAAGAGTTGTGCACCTCCAAGGAATATATCCTCATGAGTAGGATTAGCTCCCTGAGGTGGCCAAGAAGGATTGGCATCATTTCCCTCAAGATTGTCGGGTGAGAGGAAGAAGATCCCTCGTTAATGATGGCCTTCTTTTCCTTAGTCATTCTGGAAAGATAAAAAGATATGAGATTCAAGAAAAGAATTTGAAAAAGAGGATAAAGAATTCATAAGAATCAAAATTAGGAATTTTCTAATCTGTGATTGAGTTTTCCTAGTCCTGGTCTTCGTGGGCTCCTAATAGTATGTTATTATTTAAGTAATTAAGATAAACTGATCTGCATGGGCCACCGCAAAAACGTGTCGTAACCCGCTCCCGAAATACTCTGGATACGAGTATGTGGAACACGCCCAACCTACACTGAAGTATAGGCGTAACGTGTTGTTTAGATATGATAACATAACTACTCAATCATAGTGCTAAAAAATAATAACATAAAGGATAGTCAGATTTTATAAGCAAAAAACATAATGACATATGTGAATCCAAAGAGTTTGCTCACAAATTATTACAAAACTGAAAACAGGTCTCTTGGAAACAAATCTGGTAGCAACTACTAGGAAAGTAACATAAATGCTAGGAAAATAAGCTAAGATAATCAAATCCAATCCGGAATGGTCTTGGTGTCTCCAGGAGTGTCTACGTCCAAGTCTCCTATAGCTTCCTCAAGTGATCCATAATAAGTCGGGCAAAAATCCACATGGCCGTCTAATTTGTCAACATATCCAGTCAGAATTGGAGCAAGTAACTCGTACACATATGTTAGCCATAACAAAATAAAACTACAAATACATGTAATAGTCATGGAATGGAATATAGCAAGTAAAGGATCATGCAAGAAATAGGAAATGATAAGCACTAGCTAAGAATGATGATCATATAAATAAATAACTAATCATGATAAAGTAGGCTATTCATGGCTAAACATGGAATGAATTTAAAATATAATTTAAATCTAAGTGATTGAAATACTGTGTTCCACATGTGAGTGGCTAGGGGGTAAGATCTGACACGATGCACGTGTCATATGAGCCTACTATTAGGCAAGTAAAGACTAACAAAATAGTTTGGGGGTAGCCCACATGTGTACAAAAGTATTTTTCTGCCCAATTGTACTCCAAATCACAAGTCACGACACGTAAAATCATTAGTTATGATAATAAGTCTCGTCATTGAATATAGTCATGGAGTACTAAGTGTATACTACTATTGTCACAGAATTTCATGCTAACTACAAAAGAATTTATAGCAAAATTTATGAAATGGATAATCATAGTATAGAGCACTTGCCTTGGGTGGTTTTAGTCGACGTGACAGATACGAACGTGTCGACACAGAAAATATCGAAGCTAACGTTCATATAAATCCCAAAAGAGTAATATGATTATGTCGAAGGTCATGACGTTCCAAAGTATTCCAAGATGATCATAGCAAAGAGATTTCTGAGATGCCCAAATATAGAATGTCCCAAATAGCCGTTGAGTACGTAACTTGATTATGATAAAAGTCCACAAAAGCAGAAAAGGAAATGTTTGATTAAAAGTGATCAAATTAAGTCGCGAAGGAATTTGATTAAGGAATTTGAAACTTACTAGAATACTTTAGCCATATATACACTATTAGTAATATCTTATATATTTAGAGAGCTATAGGTAAGTAAATCAAAATATTATTTAGGCTTTAAAGCCTGGCTAAATTAAAAAAAATTATTTATAGTCGTTTAGTCAATTAATTAGATTATTTGACTATTAAATAAAGAGTTAAAACTCATAAATAATTGCTACTTCAAATTTAGGGCTTAATGTCCATTATGTCATAATTTGCACTACTAAAAATATAAGGTTTTAGCGACGCCAAATACGTCACACATCCGTCGCTAATTATTATTAGCGACTACTTGGCGACGTAAAGTAGACCTTTTTGACCTTCGGTAAACATCACATCGCTACATTTTTTCCTCGTTCAGTAGTCAACATTTTGACTTTTCTTCGACGTATTTGCGACTGCTCCACAGTTGACGTTTGTGCGGCAATTTGGCGACATAATATTTAAAATATAATTTAAAATGATAACC
Organism: Iris pallida; assembly: GCA_029216955.1. Lineage (NCBI taxonomy): Eukaryota > Viridiplantae > Streptophyta > Magnoliopsida > Asparagales > Iridaceae > Iris > Iris pallida. The sequence continues at coordinate 8,462 of JANAVB010025622.1, read as the reverse complement.
AACTTGCTAAGAATGATGATCATGTAACTAAATAGCTAATAAATAATTAATCATGGTAAACTAGGCTAATCATGGCTAAACATGACATGAAATTAAAATAAATTAAATTCTAAGTGATTGAAATACCGTGTTTCACATGTGAGCAACTATTAGGCAAGTAAAGACTAATGGGATAGTTCGAAATAGCCCACATGTGTACTAAAAAACTTCCTCCATCCAATAGTACTCCAAATCACAAGTCATGGCACGTAAAATCATTAATCATGATAATAAGTCTCGAGTCATGGATATAGTCATAGAGTACCAAGTGTATGCTACTAGTGTCACAAAATATTTTATGCTAACTACACAAGCATTTATAGCAATATTTATGAAATGAATAATCATAGTATAGAGCACTTGCCTTGGGTGGTTGTAGTCGACGTGACCGACATGAACGTGTCGACACAGAAAATATCAAAGCTAATGTTCATAATAATGCCAAAAGAGTAATATAATTATGCCGAAGATCGCAACGTTCCAGAGTATTTCGAGATGATCATAGCGTAGAGATTTTTGAGATGCCCAAATATAGAATGCCTCAAAATAGTCGTTGAGTATGTAACGTAATTATGATAGAAGTCCACAAAAGCATAAAATGAAATAGTTGATTAGTCATGAGAAAATTAAGTCGTGAAGGAATTCGATTAAGGAATTTGACACGTACTAGAATACTTTAGCCATATATACACTATTAGTAATATATAATAATTAAAGAGCTATAGGTAAGTAAATCAAAATATCATTTAGGCTTAAAAGTCATGGCTAAATTAAAGAAGAATTTATTTATAGTCGTTTAATCAATTAATTAGACTATATTACTATTAAATAAAGAGTTAAAACTCGTAACGAAATGCTACTTCATATTTAGTGCTTAATGCCCATTATATGTCACAATTTGCATAAATTTAGGGCTAAAGGCCCAATTTATGAAAGATTGATTAAACAGATAGGCTCAAAGCCCATTTTGCTCTCAACTAAAATATTGTAGGGCAAAAGCCAATAAAATTATCAAAATAATAATATTGGGCCAATGGCCCTTTTTAAATAGTAATTTAGGGCTGGATGTCCATATAAAGACTACTTACAATGTATTTGAGCTAATAGCCCATTAATACTAATATAGGCATCAATTTAAGTAATTTACTCTGAAAATGTAAGTTTTACACCAAAAAGAGAAAAGATGAAGTTCTAGAAAAGAGAGAGAATTATTTCAAGATCTACAAAAACGGTCATTGGACAACTTGTCGACAAGGTGTAGTTTTCTCGAACGGTTGCCTAGGCCAAGGAACCGATTCGGCCTAGGAGGAACGAGTTATAGCAAGCGCCAGCAATGAATCGACACGGGTGATTCGAGAACTTTCTATATGACTCACTACCCGTTGTGAAAGGGTCACTGTCTCGCTATAGTCGGTGATGGCTTGACTTTGCCAGTGACCTTCACACCCCTTTACTACTTAAACTAACGCACGTGACACGGGATAAATATAATAACTGCTCAATGTATACAATTTCATATGCTTGCCTCAAAACATGTTAACATTCAAATCGAACAGGATGGTTAGAAAGATCACCAAATAAGCTAACATGTTTTGTAAAACTGCTTAACCAACAAATGCAGAGCTTGGGTTTAATTAGCCACTCACCAGTACATGTGATCGTATTGACCCTCACACTTTGCAGGTGATAAAAATTAAGAAGAACGCGCCAACTGACCAAGGTGACGTTCGTGTTTTGAAGCTTCGATCACGCGTCAAAGACTCTCATCGCATCACTTTTAAAGACTCTCTGCAACAGTCAAAGGAACATGTCTCGGCCTCCTGCGAATCTAGATGGCTGAAATACTTTTGTTGTATATGAGGGATGTATGCATGGAACGACCACTACTTTTGTAATTGAGTCAAGTTATAAAGCACGTACGGCACAATTGTAATAGAGTCTGTAAATGATGTATATTATCAATAAAATACAAAATTTCTATGTTTTAATGTGTTGTTCAATTTGTCTGCGCTCTCCTCTTAGATGTTGTGTTTCGGATTAGCTTATGGATATGCCTTGTGCGATCGTAACCTAGGTTCGTATGGCATCACGTCCGGGGGACGACTATTGATTATTCAAAATTATGGCGTTACATAATGGTATCAGAGCATGACTTTACGTCCTTGGCCTCCAGTCTCGAGTCTCTAGTCTCGAACCGTTGACCTCATGTCAATGAGATAAGTTGTTCCATATGTTAAACCCATGACATTTTCTGAAAAATAATAAGTTGCCTTTTTCTCCAGGAGTTGCGGAACCTCGGACAGAGGGCGAGGCGAGCGCTTCCAGCGGCTCGAGTAGTTCCGAAGCCGAGGCTTCCGTCAATCCAACAGGAAGAATACCTACCAAGCCGAACCTTTCGATAATACTATGGAGCAAATGCTGCATATGCTCGAAATACAGCAGCACGCTGTAACATTCCAATAAGAAAGCAAAAAGCTGTGCATGCAGTCTGAAAGACGACAGGCCCAATATAATGCCCTGTTTGAAGCACAGTTCAAGATGTAACAAGGGCAATTTGACACGCTACGGCAGTTGGTGCAAACAGTCGTGACCAACGAAACTCTACAACCCACACTGTCGAACCCATGAACGACCAATTGAAGTCGCACCCGGGGTGCCTTCGTCTCAGCTTGCACATTCCGAAAATAACACCTTCGACTATACCAACTTCAAGAAGGCATTTTGTACTTCCTTATTCGGCACCGAAGACCCTTCCCTTGCGATCGAATGGTTAGGCGAGATCGAAGACAACTTCGAGCTCCTCGACATCGATGAGGCAAAAAAGTCACTTACGCTCAAATTCAACTCCGGTTAACATGTACGACTATTGGGCGGTACAAAAATAAGCTATTCGTCATGATGACTCTACCGCGTCGATATCTTGGACTACATTCCGCAAGGCCTTCAAAGTCGAGTACTTACCTGCGGTGATCCATCAGGCGAGAAGAACGAATTCATGCAGCTGAAACAGTAAAACATGACGGTACGTGAGTATGCTACAGAATTAAAAAAATTAGCTCGATTTGCGGGTGTCTCTACCAACGACGGCGATTCGAAAATGGAGATTCAAAGTGGGCCTGAGTCCTTCCATTTTTGCTTACGTGACGGTGCCCGAGTATCAAAAAATGGGCGAGTCAGTCAACTATGCCCTTCGTCTCGAGCCTCAATACCCCCCGGTCGCCACCGATACAATGCATACCTACAATCATAAGTATCATGGCAACCAGGAGATAACAATGTGCACAAGCGTCTAAACCGAGACAACGGAGGCAAAAATTAGGGAAAGGACCGAGTGCTCTATAATTACTGTAACAAGAAGGGGCACATGGCTAATGAATGTCGAGGGCAGAGCGAAGCATGCTTCGTGTGCGGTCGAACAGACCACATTGCACGCAACTATCCGAAGAAGCCAAACCAACGCCTCCTGTAACACCAATAAAACTGAGGCCAAGCACCTCGGGCTCCATAGATCGTGCCATAAAATATCCAAGACCGTCGCCCCAATGCCCAGGGTTGCGTCTACACCATGACCCTGGATAAAGCATTCGTATCTGACATAGTCATGATAGGTATACTGCATTTCAATAATAAACTTGTTCGTGTACTGTTTCATTTAGGTGCCACGTATAGCTTTATATCGACGGACTTCACCGCAGAGCACAAATTTCCCATGACACCGCTAGGTCTCGATCTTGGTGTTAATGTGCCGTCGGGTGTGCCACTACTTGAAAATTTAGCCTGCAGAGACAAAATCATCTATATAGCTGGTCAAAAGGTAGGCCTTGATATGATTGTTCTAGACATTAAGGACTACGACATCATTCAGGAAATATATTGGCTTGGTCCGTGCAATGCCACCATCGACTGTGCCAGAAAGACGGACACCTTCCGTATACCTGGAGTGCCTGAATTTTGCTATTTGTGTGGTAAGGCATCGCTGACCTGCATAGTGATCTCCACAATATCTGATCGACAGATGTTGTATTCTGGATGTGAAGGCTTTTTAGTGTCCGTTCGAGACATATATAGGATGGTGCAAACGCGGGTCAGACCGACGTTGTGGTAAAAATTTTAGACGTATTTTCGAACGACTGCCCAGGATGCCACCAGATCGAGAGATATATTTCACTATTGACACATTCTTCGATACCCCGACCTCTCTAAAGCTTCGTACAGAATTGCCCCCGCAGAACTCAAAGTGTAGTTGCAAGAGTTGCTTGATAAGGGATTCGTACGACCTAGCGTCTCGTCATAGGGAGCACCCGTGTTATTTGTCAAGAAAAAGGATGCCTTAATGCGTCTTTGTATCGATTATCGAGACTTGAACAATGCCACCATCCGGAACAAATATCCATTGTCCCACATAGATGACCATTCGATCAGTTACAGGGCGCTTCGGTATTTTCTAAAATTGATCTTTACCCAGGCTACCATCAACTCAAGATTAAGCTAGAATCAGCCGTCCGCACTCAATACGACCATTACAAATTTCTGGTAATGTCGTTCGGCCTAACTAAGGCTCCAGCTACTTTTATGGATTTAATGAATCGGGTATTTTGACCCTTCTTCGACAAGTTCGTAGTAGTCTTCATCGACGATATACTCGTTTATTGGAAGGACAAGTGGCAATACGGTGAGCATCTGCGGACCGTGCTTGAGACCCTTCGGGAAAATTAGTTGTATGCGAAGCGAAGCAAGTATGAATTTTGGCTGAGCAGCATAGCATTCCTCGGACACATTATTTCATACGAAGGTATTGCAGTCGACCTAAAGAAAGTTGAAGTCATTGTCGATTGGAAATGGCCAACGTCAGTCGACAAGATTCGAAGCTTCCTTGGCTTAGCCTGATACTACCGACGCTTCGTGAAAGACTTTACGAAGATCGCGTCGCCTCTGACTTGCCTCACCCAGAAAGGAGTCGCTTTTGAATGGTCAGGCGACTGTGAAGGTTCCTTCCAGGAGTTAACGCAACGTCTCATCTTGACCCCGATACTCGCACTTCCAGAAAGGACTGAGGGATTCCTGATCTTCAGCATTACATCCGGTCAGGGTTTGGGGTGTGTGCTAATGCAACGGAATACGATGATATCTTTTGCTTCCCGACAGCTAAAGTCGCACAAGAAGAACTATCCCACCCATGACCTGGAGTTAGCGGCGATTGTGTTTGCGATAAAATTGTGGCGTCACTATCTTTATAGCGTGGTGTGCACGATCTATACGGATCACAAGAGCCTCAAGTATCTATTCATGCAGAAGGAGCTGAACTTGCAGCAAAGGCGCTAACTTGAACTGATCGATGATTATGATTTGACTATTGACTATACACCGGGCAAAGAAAATATTATGGTAGTCGCTCTGAGTCGAAAGTATATTGCCTTACAATCCATCAACCACAGACTGCTACGTGACCTAGAAGAGATGGGCATCTACCTACGAGTTCGATTCAGGTATGTACAGTTAGCGTAGTTGCAGCTAGAGCCGAGCTTACGAGAAAATATCAAGACCGCTCAGAGGGATGATCCGTACCTGAATAAAGTGCGAAAGCTAGTTTCAACGGGTAGTACGACCGGCTTTGCGGAAGATGAAACCGGCTTGCTTCGTTTGAAGGGTAGGCTATGTGTTCCGAATGATTCAAAACTTAGAAAAGAAATATTAACGGATGCATACAACGCAAAATATACCTTGCATCCAGAAAACACAAAGATATACAAGGACCTCCGTATGACCTTCTGGTGGCACGGAATGAAGAAAGATGTGGCAGTCTTCGTATCCCAATGCATGGTCTGTCAGCAGGTAAAAGTTGAGCTTCAGAGGCCGGGCGAAAAGATGCAGAATCTAGCAATTTCAAAATGGAAGCGGTAGCACGTATGTATGGATTTTATTGTTGGTCTGTCGAAGACGCCACAGAGAAATGATGCCATCTGGGTCATCGTTTATCGACTAACCAAGTTAGTGTACTTCATTGCCATTAAAGTTACTTGGAGCGTTGATCGCCTGGCTCAAATTTATCTTGACGATATAGTACGACTGTACGGAGTTCTTGTATCCATCGTCTCTGATCGGGATACACAATTTCTATCGCACTTCTGGAGTAGCCTTTAGTCAGTTATAGGTACCAAGTTACAGTTCAGCTCAGCTTACTATCCCCAGATCGATGGCCAAAAGGAGCGTGTGAATCAGATTCTCGAAGACATGTTACGGTTCTGCACATTTGACTTCAAGTTGAGTTGGGATGTTCATCTACTCTGGCTAAATTTGCATACAACAATTTCTATCAATCCAGAAACCAGATGGCATCGTATGAAGCTTTGTACGGATGGAAGTGCAGGTCATCCATTTACTGGAATGAAGTCGGAGAACGACAGATTTTTGGCCCAGAGCTGGTAGAACAGACAGTACAGAAAGTTTGGCTCATTCAGGAAAGATTAAAGACTGCACAGAGTCAACAAAAAATGTACGCAGATGTCCAACGTCAACCCCTCGAGTCTCTATAAGGCGATCACGTATTTCTTAAAGTGCCGCCCATGCGAGGATTTACCCGGTTCGGTGCAAAGGGAAACTGAGTTCGAGATTCATTGGGCCGTTCGACATACTCAAGTGAGTCGCCCTAGTGGCCTATCAAATTGCCCTGCCGCCAGTGCTAGCGAATGTGTACGATGTCTTTCATGTCTTTCAGTTGCAGAAGTACGTGCACGACCCAAGCCACGTGGTAGATTTTGGTCAACTGGAGCTGAAGGCTGACTTATCATATGTTGAAGATGTTAGGGTTATATACTAAAAGCATCACTTTTTTAGTAACCTTATTTTCTTGAATTTTGAATGAAAATCATATGGACAAATGTTTGTATATTGTATTTATTGCAAGTGTTAATGCAAATGTCTGATATTCTATATTGTAGATAATATGGTGTGGTGTAACACAAAAGATCATATTATCAGTTTCCTATGGAGTATATAAATAGTTCACAACCTAGATGGACTTGGACAATCTATTGGAAATGTTGTAGTGTAATCTGGTATTAGTCTATCTTGACTATACGTTTACACTAGTACACTTTGTGTGCATTGAACAGGACCACTTGAGGTTGTTCTCTTTGTACTGACTACATAAGAGAACAAACACCTCTGTTATTATGGACGCTTGTGCTCTTAACCCGGATATAATAATGGACATGTATATGCAGTGTGCATTATTTTGACTCATAAAAGAGTGAGATTCATTATGGATCAACAACCTCTATGAATTGGGTAATAACATTGTATGTATGATGGGTTGTTGATTATAAATAGAATCCATGTTCCGATACATCGGGTTGATGATGTCCCCTTAAGGAACTCATAAGGATTGTCATGTAAACCCTGCAGGTGGATTATATCCGACATGACAAATAAAGTTGAGCGGTACTACTTAAGGATAAAAGATGTCGAATCAATATAGTTGTCAGTAACTTAATTTGATCGACGGACATACGATATCTTAACATGGGGAGCCAAACGAGCATATAATAAAAGGAGACCACAAACATAATTTGGGATTAGGGAGGTAGTGCAACAATAGCTCATTAGTGGACCGAGCTATTGTTAATGGGCCTGAATTGTGTGTTCGGGCTGAACACGGGATATCCAGATCCGTTAGGAGGCCTAACCCTAATTTCTCCTCATGGTACCTGCCGTAGCCTATATATCCTCTATTCTCTGGCCGCCATATTACCTATCAGAAATCTGAAACTTTCTCTAAATTCGTGATTCACGTAAGGAGAGAAAGAGGGCTGCCAAGGAGAAAAAAAGGTTGGGAGATCGTCGCCCACACGATGTCCAACTCGAGGAAGGAATACGTGCAGAAGATCTTGGGGTCGTCCGCTAGAGATTGCCAGAAATTACTTGTCTCCTTTCCATCGCAGGTATAATTCGTGAACCCTAGTTTCCGTCTATGAAGGGTTAGAACACGTATTTGATCTGTTTAGCTTACTATCGGCCAATACGCACACCAAAGGAAGGGTCCTGAGAATCCCCAGTTCCATCAGAAGAGTCAGTCCAAATTTTAGAACGTAAAGATAAATGCTGCAGAATTAAGTGATCCCTCTCGTCCGCATACTCTGGAGCAATCATTAGGTCAAGGAGTCGACCTGGGAACTTGAATCGGAGACTAAGAAAAAAAATTCCTCATTGTTCTCGTAGAGGTAGGTTCCATTGTTAAGTTTCGAGGATGAAACTTTTTCTTAGTTGGTTATGGTAGTGCCCCGTCCCTACATCATGCCCCATTTTTGTCCATAGGGTGTGAGAAAGGAACACCGTCGCTACCGATTCAATCGGAACAGATAGATCGGGATCGTTGAATCGGTTAAACGGGAACGATTGAATTAAGATCCTTTTTTCATTAGGGA
>JANAVB010025621.1:0-61934 GCA_029216955.1 Iris pallida | reverse complement strand
GAAAAAATTACAGAAATATAATTACAGAAATAAAATTGCAGGAAATAAATTAACATGAAAATTAAAGAGCAGCTAATAGAATTGCAGAAAAATAAAGTGCAGAAAATAAAATGCAAATAATTAATTAACATGAAGTTATAGGAATTTAAATACAGGATACTACATGATAAATACTAAATAAATACATTCAGGCAATATATGTATTAGAATACGCATTCCGGGAACGGGGAGTGACATCTCTACCCTCCTTGAAAAAATTTCGTCCTCGGAATTTTAAATTCAAGCAAGATGGAAACATCGGGGCTAAACTAATCTAAGTACAAGCAATTTAATAAAGCAATCATTTTACAATGTCCATAGCAAGTAACATATCCATATTTAACAATCTACGTTATCTAGCAATTCTACCCATAAGGGGTTAAGCATGAGGAATCAAGACAATCAAGGTACACAGAAAAGATATACCTTGTGAGTCAAACAGGTGTGGATACCGTGATCGGATATCATCCTCACGTTACCACGTTGACTCTCCCAAGGAGTGATGACCCCAAGCAACACGGACAAGACTAATTGTTCGGTTCTTAAGTATCTTCTCTCTTCGGTTCAAAATGGACACAGGCCGTTCCTCGTAAGACAGGTTGGTACCAACAACCAGCTCAGAATGATCAAGGACATGGCTTGGGTCTGATACATACCTACGTAATTGAGATACATGAAACACGTCATGCACCTCTCGTAACGAAGGTGGGAGGGATAAACGATAAGCAACATCGCCTATCCGATCAAGAATAACGAATGGGCCCACGTACCGCAGACTCAATTTCCCGCGAACGCCAAATCTAATGACCCCACGAGTAGGTGAGATCCGCAAGAATACGTGGTCCCCAACAGAGAACTCTAACGGCCTACGATGCTGGTCCGCCCAATGACGATGCCGATCCTGCGCAACACGAAGTCGCTCTCTAATTCCCTTAATCACTTCAACCGTCTGGATAATCATTTCTGGGCCTAGCATCTTCCTTTCCCCGATATCATCCCATGCTAGTGGCGATCTACACTTCTTACCATATAGTGCCTCAAATGGCGCCATCTGGATACTGGCTTGATAACTGTTGTTGTATGAGAACTCGACCAAGTGAAGGTGACTCTCCCAAGACCCTCCAAAATCTAGAGTGCAAGCTCGCAACATGTCTTCTAAAGTCTGAATCGTCCTTTCTGATTGCCCATCCGTCTGCGGATGGTAAGCCGTGCTAAATCTTAACTTGGTACCCAGACTATGATGTAAGCTCTTCCAAAATGTATATGAAACGGGTATCTCGATCTGACACAATACTGACAGGGACTCCATGCTGCCTGACTATCTGTTGCATATACAACTCTGCCAACTTTTCTGTAGATTGCCCTACTCTGAAAGGAAGAAAATGCGCCACCTTCGTAAGCCGATCTACTATCACCCAAATGGCATCCTTACCACTTGGTAATCTCGGTAAACCGGTCACGAAGTCCATTGTAATATGCTCCCACTTCCATTCTGGAATAGGAAGCGGTTGTAATAACCCAGCTGGCCTCTGCTGTTCTACCTTCACTTGCTGACATACCAAGCAACGGGAAATGAATCTAGCTATCTTCCTCTTCATCCCGTTCCACCAAAAATGCTGCTTGATATCTTGGTACATCTTGGTCCCTCCAGGGTGTATAGAATACTGGAAACTGTGAGCTTCTGCCATAACTTCATGTCTGATATCTCCACTGGGCACACATAGACGTGATCCAAACCTAAGCGTACCATCTTCATGAATTTGCATCTCCTTTCTGAGTCCTGACTCACATTCTGTCCTAAGCATCTGAATCCTTGGGTCCTGTGCCTGAGCTGCCTTGATCCTATCTACCAAGTCAGATTAACTTGTAGACTAGTTAGAACTCCTACATCACTAGGAAATATAACTTCGATGCCCATCTCCTGAAGGTCTTCTAAGATATGCCTCTGTGTTGTCAACATAAATGCGTCGTCTCTCCTGCTAAGAGCGTCTGCTACTACATTAGCCTTGCCTGGATGATACTGAAGCTCCACGTCATAATCCTTGATCAACTCCAACCACCTTCTCTGCCTCATGTTCAGTTCCTTCTGAGTAAAGATGTACTTTAGACTTTTGTGGTCTGTGTACATTTCCATTCGGTCACCATATAAGTAATGTCTCTATAGCTTCAGAGCAAACACTACTGTCGCTAACTCCAAATCATGAGTTGGGTAATTCTTTTCGTGGTCCCGAAGCTGCCTAGATGCATACGCTATCACCTTCTCATGCTGCATAAGGACACATCCAAGTCCTTTACCTGACGCATCACAATATACTGTAAAACCTCCGGGTCCAACTGGCAATGTAAGAATGGGCGCTGATATCAACTTCTGCTTCAGATTCTCAAATGATGCCTGGTATTATGCCGACCAAACAAATGGCACATCCTTCCGTGTCAAGCGGGTCATGGGTGCTGAAAGTCTTGCAAAATCTGACACAAATCTTCTGTAATATCCTGCCAATCCTAAGAAACTCCGTACATCAACTACGGTCTTGGGTACTGGCCAACTCTCTACTGCTTCTACCTTCTTGGGATCCACTGCTACTACTCCAGCTCCTGATACAATATGACCCAAAAATGAAATGTGATCCGTCCAGAACTCACACTTGCTGAGCTTGGCATACAACTGGTTTCTCTTAGAATCTGCAACACTTTCCTGAGGTGGTCTTCATGCTCCTCTTCACTAGCAGAGTACACAAGAATGTCGTCGAGAAATACTACGACAAACTGATCTAAGTACGGCATAAAGATGCGGTTCATCAAATCCATGAAGATAGCTGGAGCATTGGTTAAACCAAACGGCATTACTAAAAACTCATAATGCCCATACTTCGACCTGAATGCTGTCTTGGGAATATCTTCCTTCCTAACCCTCACCTGATGATATCCTGAACGAAGATCTATCTTGGAGAAAACTCTAGCCTTGCTCAACTGATCAAATAAGTCGTCGATCCTGGGTAATGGGTACTTGTTCTTTACTGTCGCCGCGTTAAGCTTCCTGTAATCGATGCATAATCTGGATGACCCATCCTTCTTCCCTACAAGTACCACTGGCGCTGCCCATGGTGATATACTAGCTTGGATAAACTTCTTCTCCTTCAATTCCTCTATGTGCTGATACACCTTGGCCTGCTCTGAATCCGCCATTCTGTAAACCCGATCTGATATTGGTTTAGTTCCAGGTACCAATTCTATGCGGAACTCAATATCTCTAACCGGTGGTAGACCTGGAAGTTCTTCGGGAAACACGTCTAGAAATTCTTCAACTACCTTCGGAATCTGAACTTCTTCCATTGTTGTTACTACTCCATGCTCTTGCTGAGTTGCCTCTGACCTGACCAAGGTGAACCTCTCCATGCCTGTAATATCAAAAGATACACTTCCACTACGATAATCTATTGTCGCATGACTGTCTTTCAGCCAGTCCATGCCTAAGATAACGTCGAAATTTCCAACAGGAAATTCTATCAACCGGGCAGGTAAGGAATGCCCGCAAACTACAACGCTACACGCTAGAATAACTCTACTAACCCCTACGAGCCCATTACCAGTGAGTATATTCAACCTCCCTGGAATGCCTCAAACTTCATTCCTAGTCGTGTCGTAAATTGTGCAGATATAAATGAATGGGATGCTCCCGAATCAAACAATGCTACTGCGGGATATGAGGCGGCGAGAATGTTACCTGCCACAACATCTCCCGATGCCAATGCCTCTTCTAAGGACAAAGTGAATGCTTGCCCTCGACCTCCTTGCTGATTCCCATGTTGCGGCCTAGCCTGGTGCTGCTGCTGGCCCCTTCCTTGATGATGCTGGGGTGGTCTATGCTGGTGTTGCTGCATCGGCGGTCCCTGCTGCCGAAACATCTGAGCCTGCGGTACTAACGGACGCTGTGCCAACGGTCTCACTGCCAATGCTGGTCCTCGATACTGCTGCCCCTGGTGCTGGCAGAGCAGGAAACTGCTGCCCTGGTCCTCCTGACCTCGAATTCATGGGACATGTGGTAACCCGATGATCTGGGTTTCCACATATCAGACACAGTTCTTCAATGTCCGACACACATCTCTAGTGTGCCCCATCTTCCCACAATAAGTGCAGCCCGCCGGGGGTTGCTGGTTCTTCCTCTGTTGCTGTTGTTGCTGCCTGGGTGGTGGTGCTGGCCCTCGCATCGCCACATCGTGGGTACGAATGCCAGGGATGGTGCTGTTGTTCGGGGCGCTTCTCCCCCCTCCTTCAATCTGACTGTGGGATCTCTTCTGACCCCCAGTCCTTGCCGCAAGCCTCTGAATGGTGATCTCATGCCTTCGAGTCGTCGTCAATATCTCATCAAAAGTCTGGTAATTGTGCCCCTCTATTAATTGTAAGAGCTCAAGATGAAACCCTTGCTGAAACCTCATGGCCCTATGGCGCTCTGTTGCTACCATCTCTGGGGCAAATCTACTCAATCTGCAGAATTCCGCTGCATAAGCATCTACAGTCTTGCCGGCCTGCCTGAGGTTGATAAACTTCTGTTGTAGCTCAAACTGCGCCACAACTCCATAGTACTTCGTCTTGAACCTTATAGTGAAATCGTCCCAAGCCACAGGACGTCTAATGCCCACTTCCTCTGATTCCCACCAATCACGTGCGAGATCCTGAAGTAACAACTTCACTAGATCCACACGTTCTTCTGTCGGTACCTTAGCCGCTGTCAGAATAGCCTCCATATCCTTAAGCCATGCATCTGCTGAAATGGCATCTTCCGTGCCCTCGAAACGGCGGGGGTTGTACTTGCAAAACCTGGCTGATGCTCCTGAATCAGCCCTCACTCCTCTTTCCAAAGCCGTCTGCAATCCTTGGTTAGCAACATATTCTGCTCTTGTAGCTGAGTGTGCATGCGCTGCTGGGCCAACATCTGATGTTGCTGAGTAGCCATCATCCCTCTCATGATCTCCAGAAGGGCTGGTGTGTCCATCTCCGCAGGGGTAGGTGGAACTGTCGGTGGTGGTGGAACATCCGGATACTGCGATCCAGCCGCTGGTTCCACTATCACTTCTTCCTGGGTAGCCTCTTGAGTTAGTACCGGCCCTTGTTGCTGACCAACAGGGTCAGGTGGTCCATGTTGCTCCTACGGTTGTCCAGCTCTGACAGGTGCGGACGAGGTGCCCCTAAGAAAAGGGACAAGAACAATCAAACGATCGGACATGAAGGATCAATGAAGTCAAAGGGTATCGGAATGTCAAGCAAGAGTTGAGAATAACGAATCAGGAGATCAAGGGGAAACATGTGTGATTGAGACATCATATAAATCAAAACACCCTACAAGTCTGAAATCAGACCTGCATGGGCCACCACTAAAACCTTGTCATGCCCCAGAACCAGATTACTGGAGAGCGGGGGAGTGACTCAGCCAGCTACGTATTACGGGTAGATGAATACCGTATAATACGATCAATGCTGTCTAACCAGACGAGGGGGTGCATACTACATAAAAGTCTTACTATGGTCATTACATCTATTGTCTCAATCATTCAAACAAGAAACAGAAATATAGAACATGTAAGGTAAAGCAGTAAGGCGTCCCAAACGCTCAGTCAAAATGTTCTTGAGATCTGGCTTTACAAAATATAGCCAGATGATATAGCAAGTATACACAATTGTTATCAGCTGCAGTCTGACTTAATTACAATCATGTAAAAGTAAGTACAAGACAATCCGACTAACATGTCGGTGCCAAACGGCTAAGTATAAAGGTAAATAACAAAACGAGCGGTGAAGTAAGGAACCCACTCGAGTCCTCCTGCAATCATGCCTCTAGTATTGACCATCTTGGAGGTAGAAGTACGCTGGATACTCGGGAACCGGCTCTAAATCTGGCCATGCAAAACCAGAGAGGTTAGACCTTTAATAGCAAGTACCACAAGGAAGGACGATATGAAGGACATAAGCCAGTAAGTAAAAGAATATAATAATAGATCTCTGGTTGCTACTAGGATTCATATCACATCACGACACTTCGAACCAACCTTCCAACCAAACAAGGACAGAAGTTGGCCCGTCATGTCCTGACATTCTGATCATCCCAGTTAGGTAACAGAGTAGTACAGTACACAAATAAATCATCTTGAATGGCCAATCAAATTCTACGGCTTGCTATTATGAGTCCCAAGTTATCCTGGAATTATGCAATTAGGGATTCCTCAGTTCTTACTATGTGCAAGCAAGGCTAGCCTATCCAATCAATCAATTGCGCCAATCATGTAGTTAGACGAGTCCCAGCGGGACGCCCGCCGTTATAGCATGTACAATAATATAATCAGATATCGTTTCCTGCCCGTGTGACAGATCTACAGTATCTGTGGGAACCAGCCGGCCCGTCGGGCACTTAATAGTCCCAAGGGGGCTGCCATGTAAGAACTCGGGAATCCATTCTCTCCATGCCATCATTATTTTATTTAACTTAATGGTCTCTACGTTGAGTGAAGTCCCATGCCGTGGATCATGGTCATTCAAATGAGTACTTTCGTACGGGGTACGATATGCACAACTCTACAACGATACCAGTGCGGTTAGGTTACAGGTCTTACATAGCGTAATGCAACAATCAAATCTAACTACGGTAATCATGCCTTGACCATAAAGTACACATGCTTCTTTTGTAGAAAATAAATAAATAAATAAATAAATAGATTGAAGCCTGCATGTGCATGTATGTCAATATTTCGGGATCAGCCAGTCGATTGCAATAGTTCATAACATGAACGTGTCTCATTCATTTCATTCAATAAGACGACTAGCCAGTCTCTTAGTTCCAACTAGGAACGTATGATCAATATTTAGTCCATGTCACAATCATTATCAATGGTGACAAGGCATGAAAGTTATTTAGTATTACATGGGTCGAGTCTATAACTCTCAAGGTCAAGTTCCAGTCATACTGGGTATCCGTGGATCAATCATGACACAAAGCACGTTCCTCATAACAATCGTTATTTGACAATATTAACATATCATGATTTTATCAAGTTAATGCAAAAAGGCGTAAGGATATAATAGAAGAATTATCATGCCATCATTAAATGAATAATTATAAGACAATTAAAACACCCAGGTCAAGAAGTCACGCCAACAAATCTATGCTAAGGCCAAAAGTCACGCAAGAAGTCTGTGCTTAAGACCAACAAGTCACGCTAAGTCTAGCTGGGGTGAGCGTGGAAAATGGGCGTGAATAGTGAGCGTGAAAAGTGATACACGCTGGCAAGCGTGAGCGTATGAGCGTGACAAATAATTCACGCACGCACGCGCAGCGTGAGGGTGAAAAGTCACGCACAATGTGATCGTGAAAAGTCACGCACTCAAGCTCAGGGACAGGAGCATGACTCAAATACACGCAGACAACGCGAGCGTGACAAATAATTCACGCACGCAAATGCGAGCGTGACTAAAAATACACGCACGCTCATGGGAACGTTAGCGTGACTAAAAATACACGCTAACATGTAAGAACACGAGCGTGACTAAAAACACGCAGACACGTAAGACGTGTGCGTGACTGAAAATACACGCAGACACGTAAGAACGTGTGCGTGACTGAGCTGATGTTTACGCGAGCACGTAAGAACGTGTGCGTGAAACATCTCCCAAACTCCATGTCCTATGGAGCCTTATTCCAGTGCCAGAAATACACACTAATATTGGTGGTCCAAGAACCCATGAACAGTCAAATACTATAACTTAGATCTAGAGAAAACCAGCCGTAGAAATCAAAAATGCTAAGAACTAATCTCTCTCAGGATCATGAGAGGAAGGGAAATGAACCATAAAAATGGGTGATTGAGAAGCAAGTTTGCACTTGCCTTCTCCTGCTGCTGGTAGTGGTGGGAGTAATGAGAGGAAGAAAGAAGTAATGGTGAGAATGAAGTAATGAGGAGAGAGAAAGAGATGGAAGCTTTAAATAGGAAGATGGTGGTAGGTGGGAGTTGGGCCGGGTTCTATGGGTCGGGTTGCACGGGTCCAACAAGGCTAACCCGAAAGTAAAACTAAAGCAGGAATTAAAATGCAGAAAATAAAATTGCAGAAATATAATTACAGAAATAAAATTGCAGGAAATAAATTAACATGAAAATTAAAGAGCAGCTAATAGAATTACAGAAAAATAAAGTGCAAAAAATAAAATGCAAATAATTAATTAACATGAAGTTATAGGAATTTAAATACAGGATACTACATGATAAATACTAAATAATACATTCAGGCAATATACGTATTAGAATACGCATTCCGGGAACGGGGAGTGACATCGTCGAAGGCTGGATGAAGACCAGTAGATCATCAGCATATATGAGGTGGGTAACTGGAGGGTCCATCCTTCGAAACAGAGGCACCAGCCGTCCATGGTGCACAGTCAGGTCCATCAAACAAGTAAAGTATTCCATCACAAGCGTGAACAGATAAGGGGACAATGGGTCACCTTGTCTAAGCCCACGGTTGCTCTGGAAGTACCCATAAGGAACGCCCTGGATGAGAACTGAGAAAGTAGGGGACGTGATGCACTCCCTGATCAACGCAACCCAGTGATCCGCGAATCCCATGGCAGACATCAGATGACAGAGGAAGTCCCGATTGACCATGTCATACGCCTTCCTCAGGTCTAGTTTAACACAAGCTTTCTCCCCACCATGTCTGCTGAATCCCCTCACCATCTCATGTGCTAGAAGGCTATGCTCTGCAATCGACCTCCCCTTGATGAACGCAGCCTGGTTTGGAGAAACCAAGTCCTGCATGATACCCTCCATCCGCCGGCACAAAAGGTACGTAATTATCTTATAAAGATATTACAACAAGCAATAGGTCTGAAATCTGCCAATGCTGTCGCGCCCTCCTTCTTAGGCACCAAGGTCAGGAAAGTGTGATTCAGCTCCTTCAAAAGCTTCCCCTTGGTGAAGAACTCCAGGACCACCTCCACGACCTAAAGCTTCAGAATATCCCAATGGCGCTTGAAGAAACCACTGCTGAAACCGTCTGGACCAGGGGCCTTGTTGGGGTCTGCCACCTTGACAATAGATTCCACCTCCTCCAACGTGACAGGAGCAAGTAGGATGCTATTCCCAAATGGAGTCACCAACCGCTTCGTAACAACCTCTGGGAACACGGACATGTAGTCAGTCTGGAAATATAAATCAAATAGTACCTGACAGCCTCGCCCTGTATCTCAGCCGGCGTCTCCACCAGAGTGCCATCCGCATCAAGAAGCTGGGAAATGTGATTTCGATTCTGTCTAGTCCGGATAACGTCATAAAAGAACTTGGAGCACCGGTCTCCATCCTTCAGCCAGGAACATTTGGCTCGCTGGGCCGAGCTAATCTGTCACGACCCGCACCCTTATGAGGGGCACGAGCACGTGGGTACGTCCAGCCTACGCCGCAGTATCGGCGGTAGAACGTTGTATATAACGTCTGTAAATACCTACGACTAACTGTTAAAATGTACCTGTACAGTATATACTCTCCAAATGGAGGTGACATAACAATACAGTCTCAATCACAGAATAAACTAAGGTAGATAGCTCAGAAGGAAAGACATATAGATGAAGAGTAAATAAGTGCAGAGTCCAATACAAGCCCAGATATATACAACATCACAGGTTCAAAATAGAATATAGAAACTACAGTCTGATAAGCTAGCTGGATCGCAGTCTAGTCAAACCTAGCTAACCTACACTACTCTGGAAGTACAAAATCTAGTGGCTCTACTATAAGACCACGATCCAAGACTACTCCATCTAACTCGAGCCCATAATAGGTCGAGCAGTCCGTATCAGAATCATCTATAATATATCATAACGGTATCATGTCAGGAAAATAAGCAAGTACAAATACTACAGCAGTTCCATGTGAATTGATAAGTTCTATAAGAGACAGTATAATGAACTACAAGACAAAGATATGAAGACTTGGGAACCATTCGGAAGCCGAGTTACAACCCTTAAACCAAACAAGGACCGGGGTTGTAACTCTTCTCCCGAGCAGAACTTAGTCTCCAAATTAAGGTACAATGTAAAGGCATGTAGAGCATGTGAGTAACTGTATATCATGTATGGTGAGAAAGTACTGAATATAGAACAGAACAGAATATATGACAAGAAAAGTTATAAAATGTGCCTCGAATATTATAGCTTAATGTGATCGGTATGGGTCAAGAATCAGGCTTCCAGCCGACCGGCTACAAGTACGTGGACTCGGCCCGGTCGGGATGGTAAGCTATGGAGCAAGTAGTAGCACAGGTCAGGCTATACCCATCGTGCGGTGAGGGTATAGCTATGATACAATAGTAACTCAAGGTGGGCATTGATCACACTATCTATAATATTCTCCATTCTCCGAATAGTATACGGATCCGGACATAGCACGTCATGACGCGGGATTCCCAAAGAGGGGAGCAAGTCCTCTTCAGGAATCGGCATCAATACAAGTACTAGAATCAAGACTAAGCAAGTACCAATATCCCAAGAAATCCAGGAATAATATCTCATGACAAGAATCCGACAATACTAGTCCGTGAACTATCGTGTCCGAGAATCAAGTAAGACACTACGACTGAATCGGATATAGCAAATATCAAGACAATAAAAACTATCAGTAAAGTACTTGCCTGCTGTCCTGAGCTGTATGGTATATCAATGCTCAGAGCGGTATCAGAAGACCTAAATATGAGATACTGTAAGTTAATTTAGGTTTAAACAAGTTTAGGAATGATTTACAATGAATGATATGCAATCTAGGTCAAACTAGGTCTCACTGAGTCACACTAAGTCCTGTCAAGTCAATCTAGGTCAAATCAAGTCATATCAAGTCAATCTAAGCCAACCCAAGTCAATCCTAGGTCATACCAGGCATTACGGGTCAAAACAAGTCGAAGAAAGTCAAACGGGTCAAGAGTTGGCCTACAGTTGACTTTTGGTCAACTGGTCAACTCTGGTCAACTCTAGGTCAACCCTGATCAACCCTAGGTCAATGGTGACTAATAGTTGACTTTTGGTCAACTATACAAGTCTAATGGAAATTGGGTCTAAATTGGGCAAAGTGTTGACCCATAGTTGACTTTTGGTCCAAAAAGTCAACCGTGGTCAATCGGGCCAAGACTAGGTTTAGGCGACTATTTCTAACTATTACCAACCTCTACAACCCATATCCAACTCCATCTTGGACTTGGAAACTCATATCTTGGCCGTAGGCCAATATCCTATTTTACCCTTAAAAAGGGTAAAATTCTAGCTTAGGCAACTATCAAGTTAGCCTACCTACGCTTGGTATTTTGACCCGAGCTCCCTAGGGTAGTAAGGTACTAGCCTATACATATTACGTACCAAGATACCTAAGTAAAGTGGACATCTAGTCCATGTTACGGCCCATTGCCGGTATCTTGAATATTTCAAGATACGGAATGGTACGGCGCGATACCGGCGCCCTACAACCCCGATTTCCACCCGGGAGCCTACCCGTAAAATCTAAATCACGTATTCTTGTCCCACGCCAAGTTTCAACTCATTCCGATACTCCGAGCTCCGTTTTGCCCTTTAACTCGATTTTCCCTTAATTTCTATTCTAGCCTTCTTCCTATTCTTCCAACTTCTTCCAATCTTTCCTTCTAACTTCTAATTCTTTTCTAACTTCTAATTCCTAACCTTCTTCTACTCTTCTCTACGAATCCATCCATATGTAATACATATATATATATATATATATATATATATATATATATATATATATATATATATATATATATATATATATATATATATATATTATATATATATATAATATATAATATAGGTAGGGGGGGGGGGGGGGTTAAATAGGCCAAAACACTAGGGGGTTTCTACCTGGCAGCAGCCAGGTGCTGCTGCTGCTGCTGGGGTGTTTCTCATTCTTCTTCATCTCTTCCTCTCTTCTATATATATATATATATACTTCATATATATATCCCTATATATATATATATATATATATATATATATATATATATATTATATATATATATATATCCATCTAAATATATATAACACACACATCCCTATACACACATCCACATACACATCCATATATATAAATACACTCATATCTATATATATAAATACACTCTCATAACTATATATATATATATATATATATATATATATATATATATATATATATATTATATATATATATATATAATTATATATATATATATATTATATATTATATATATATAGTTATGAGAGTAGTATATATATATAAATACACTCTCATAACTATAAATACACTCTCATAACTATATATATAATATTATATATATATATATATATAATATATATATAATTATATATATATATATATCTATAAACACACAACACCCTCACACCACACAAACACACACACATTCTCACCACTCATCCTCATGACACTAATCCTCACACAACACAACACATCAAAAGATATACACACACAAGAATATATATATATAATATAGATATATATATATATATATTATATATATTATATATATATATAATAATATACCACTCTCTAAGGATTAAATTCTAATAAATCATTAACCTATTTTTCTAGGAAAAACCGACAAATTTGTGGACAAATGGTAGAGAATCTTCTCATCTCCATTTATTGTGAATGAACTAAATGCAAAAGAGAATTAAATGAAGAAATTAAAGCTTACCTAGGTTAGGGTTCGTTGGAGGAAGAAGCTTGGAAAGAAAATGAATTTGGAAGAGAGAGAGAGAGTGTTGCTTAGTGGAGAAGAAAGAGGGGGGGCTTGTCATGGCCGGCCAAGGCATGGCATGGTGAGGGGCACTTGTAATTACAAGTTTGCCCCTCCCTAAGCCTAATATTAATTAAAATTCAAATTAGGTTTAGGAAGTTGCTAAAAATAATTAAAAATCATAATTAAACTAAATTACTCATGGGGGACTAGTCCAAACTCTTAAACCCTAAAGTTTAGTGTGGTGGGCCATGGTTAGCTAACAGGCTAATTACATCAAGTCGAAATTCACCGGGGTCCCGAATTAACTCGGAATGCGATAAATTCGAACCCGACTCCTATAATAATTAAATAATAATATTCATGAAATAAAATTCCCAAAATATTATAAAATGGAAAATTACCTTTTTACCCCTAACGGAAAAAGTGAGGGTGACAAGTCTATCCACCTTAAAAAAAATTTGTCCTCGAAATTGAAGACAACAAGCACAGGAAATCACAAACAGAACTAAAGGAAATAAATTTATACCTCAGGGCACGAAAAGATAAGGGAAACGCTCCCGTATGTCGTCCTCCCTCTCCCAGGTAGACTCACCTGGAGAGTGATGTCTCCATGCAACCCGAACCAAGGGTATGACCTGGTTCCGGAGCACATTCTTCCTGCGATCCAGAATCTCCACCGGCTGTTCTGGATAGCTGAGTGTAGGTCCCACCTGTATCGCTGAATGGTCCAATATATGGCTAGGATCTGCCACGTACCGCCTCAGCTGAGATACAAGAAACACGTTGTGCACTCCCTCGAACCTGGTAGGCAAGTCCAGTCGGTAGGCTACTGTACCGATCCTCTCTAAGATGGTGAAAGGTCCGATGTAGCGCGGACTGAGCTTCCTACCGCCGCCAAAGCGAATAGTGCCACGTGTGGGGATATCCTCAGAAATACCATGTCACCAACCTAGACACAAGACAAAAACTCAACACACAACTAACAAACAATCACAACAAATGACAAGAACTGAAACTAACCTCGAACTCTAACGGTCTCCGGTGACTATCGGCCCAATGCCGCTGCCTATCCTGAGCCACCGAAGTCTGTCTCTAATCAATCTGACCTTCTCGGCCGCATCCACAACCATCTCCGGCCCAAGAAGCGCCCGCTCGCCGACATCGTCCAAGACAAGGGAGTACGGCATCTCGTCCATATAGAGCCTCAAATGGTGACATCTCTATACTGGCCTGGTAGCTGTTGTTGTAAGCAAACTCTACCAGGTGAAGATGGTCCTCCCAAGAATCCCCAGATCTAGCACACATGTGCGAAGCATATCCTCCAAAGTCTGGATGGTCCTCTCCGACTGCCCGTCTGTCTGAGGATGATAAGCAGTACTAAACTTGAGCGAGGTGCCCAAGCTAGCCTGCAAACTCCTCCAGAAGTGGGAAGTGAATCGGCTATCCCGATCTGAAACTATGCTCACCGGAACTCCGTGCAATCTCACGATCTGACGAACATACAGCTCAGCCAGCCTCTCCATAGACAAACCCACTTTGAAAGACAAAAAGTGGGCCGATTTGGTCAATCTATCAACTATGACCCAAACCGCGTCCTTCCCTCCTGGCGACCGTGGAAGTCCAGATACAAAGTCCATGGTGATGTGCTCCCACTTCCACTCGAGAATGGGTAGCGGCTGTAGCAATCCACCTGGTCTCTGCCTTCGGCCTTCACCTGCTGGCACACAAGACAACGAGATAAACTGAGCTACCTCGCACTTCATGCCATACCACCATACGTGCTCTCTCAGGTCCCTATACATCTTGTTGGCTCCAGGATGCATAGAATACTGAGAGCGATGCGCCTCCTGAAGAACCTCCTCCCGAAGCTCTCCACGCGGAACGTACAGCCTAGTACCGTGCCGCAACGACCCTTCGGCTAAAGAAATCGTCAAGCAAGCCCATCCTCACCTGCTCCCTGATGCTCCTCAGGACATCATCATCATACTGCGCTGACCTGACTCTATCCATCAGCTCAGACTGAATCTGCAAACCCCACATCTGGATCTCATGCCCGGAATGATGACCTCGATACCCAAACTATCCAGGTCGGCCAACAAGTAACGATCTTCGTCAAGAACATAGCAACTGGATACCTGCTCAAGGCATCTGCAACTACGTTGGCCTTCTCCGGATGGTACTGCAAGGATATATCGAAGTCCTTCATCAGCTCTAACCACCGCCTCTGCCGCATGTTCAACTCCTTCTGAGTGAACACGTACTTCAAGCTCTTGTGATCTGTGAAGATCTCAACTCGCTCTCCGTACAGGTAATGCTTCCATAACTTCAAAGCAAAAAACTGCGGCCAACTCCAGATCATGAGTAGGATAGTTCTTCTCATGAGGACGCAACTGCCTGGATGCATAGGCAATCACCTTCCGTGCTGCTGAAGAACACACCCTAAACCCTTCCCGGAAGCATCGCTGAAGATCGAGAACCCTCCTGACCCAGATGGCAAAGTCAGGATCGGAGCTGAAGTCAACCTCCTCTTCAGCTCATCGAATGCAGCCTGACACTCATCAGTCCAGACGAACTCCACGTCCTTCCTGGTGAGTCTAGTCATCGGCTCTGCAATCTGCGAGAAGTCCTGGACGAACTTCCGGTAATAGCCAGCCAAACCCAGAAAGCTCCGAACCTCGACAACTGAACTGGGCGTAGACCAAGACTCCACTGCCGAAATCTTCCTCTGGTCTACTGAAATCATGTGCTCGGTCACAATGACCTAGGAACTCACCTGGTCTAAGAAGAACTCACACTTCGAAAGCTTCCCGTAGAGTTGCTCCCTCCTCAGAGTCTCTAACACAACTCTCAAGTGCTCCTCATGCTCCTCCTGCGTCTTCGAATAGATCAAGATATCGTCTATGAAGACCACCACGAACTTGTCAAGGTACTGATGGAATACCTTGTTCATCAAGTTCATGAACACCGCGGGAGCATTGGTCAACCCAAATGGCATCACTGTAAACTCGTACTGGCCGTACCGAGTCCGAAATGTCGTCTTGGGAATGTCATCCCCGCCTCACCTTCAACTGGTGATACCGGACCTCAAATCTATCTTCGAAAAGACCTTTGCCCACTCAGCTGATCGAACAAGTCGTCGATCCTCGGCAAAGGGTACCTATTCTTGATAGTGAGGTTGTTGAGCGCCCGGTAATCAATGCACATGCGGGACGTACCTTCTTTGGCACGAACAGGACTGGCACTCCCCAGGACGAAGAACTGGATCTGATGAACCCCTTGTCCTGCAGCTCTCGACTTGCTTCTTCAGCTCTATCAACTCGCTGTTTCACCCTATAGACATACTGCGAGATGGGCTCGGCGCCCGACACCAAGTCTATGGAGAACTCAATGTCCCTGTCTGGCGGCATCCCCGACAACTCCTCGGGAAAGACATCCGAGAACTCAGCAATCAACGGATGTGGCAAATCCTGCCCCCAACAAGCTCCACAGAATCCAGCCTCCGGCTCCGCTGCTCCTCGAGCAAACTCGATCTCTGGCTCACCCGGCGTCCTAAAAAGAACTCTGTCCCTACAATCAATGCTAGCATGGTGCATGCTCAACCAATCCATACCGAGTACCATATCGTACCTCGGTAGGGGCATTACGAGCAGACACGCACTCAAGTCCCGGCCTCTCAGAGTGACTCTCCGCCCCTTGCAAATATTATTAACCAGGATAATACCTCCCCGGTCATAATCTTGCAAGTCCTACCATATATTCAGCAATAATTGTGTCTCAGAGCAAAAGAAATAGACACAAAACTATGGGTCGCCCCAGAATCAAATAAGGCGAAAGCAGGGAAAGAATCTAGGAGAACATGACCTGCAACAACATCTCCCACGGGCTCTGCTCCTCCTCTGCTGCCAAAGCGAACACCCTGCCCGCGGGTGCTCCCCTCTGGTGCTGGACAAAATGCTGCTGCTGGGTCTGGAGTGGAGGACCCCTCTGCTGAACCGCTGGTCCTCTAGCCGCTGCACCCTGTCCTGGCTCCCTTGGCTGCCCGAGCAGGACAGCCCTTCAGCTGGTGGTCGGTCCCTCCGCAGAATAGGTAAGTGCCTAACCTCCTTCGGCATACGTCTCTGCTGTGCCCCGTCTTTCCGCAGAAGCACACTGCTGGGTCTGCCTCTGGCCCTGACCCTGATGCTGCTGGGCACGCGCTGGTGCCTGCTGAATCTGTAACAGAGGCTGCTGCTGAAATGGCCTCTGCTGCTGCTGCTGTGAATGTGGGGGCGCTTGGCCGGTCCCGCACTGGAACTCTCCCCTATAGTATCTCCGCTCCTCTTCGGCTTGAGGCCGAAGTCCTCCTCTGCGATCTGTGCGTCCATCATATCTGATCGAACGTCGCATCACGACGATCCGAGGTGCGGGTGCGCACTACATGAATAAGTCCCCTGCGGAACTTACGAGCCTTCTGCCCCTCATCCTGGATCATATCGGGAGCGAACCTGCTAAGACGGAAGAACTCAGCTGCATACTCGTCCACCGACGAGTTCCCCTGTACTAGACCCACGAACTGGCCCTCCAATGCTGTAAGAGCCACGTCCGGAAGAACTTCTCCTTGAAGAGCCTCCGGAAGTTCTCCCAAGTCAGCCCTCTCACCGACGCGAGGATCCGTGCGGTACCATGTCAGCACATGTCGAAGAATCGGCTGGCTGCGGCCGAAACCCAAAGTGCTCTAGGAAGCTCTGCCAGCTCCATGCTCCGCTGTACATCCTCTAGCCAATCATCTGCATAAAAGATGCCCTCTGTGCCTATGAAGTCCCTGGAGCTCTTCCTAAAGTCTAACACTGACCCCGGTCTGGACTGCTGCTGCTGCACGGCTGCTGGCCAGTAGGGCCCTGCACCGTACCCGGTGCCACTCCTCTACTGCTGCCAGGGCAAGCTGATGCGAGTTCTCTATTCTCTGTCTCAGCATCTCGATCTGATGGTGTGAGGCATTCGACTGGCGCTGCGATGCCTCTGCTGGGTCCGCTGTGTCTCCATCTGCTGAAGGAGAAGGAACATGTGATGTGTATCCGTCGGTATCGGTGGTGGTGGCGACAGTATCTTGGAAGAACGGCTGTAACCCTCTGGGGTGGAGGTGGTAGACCTTCCTGTGCAACTGCCTGGGTCTCTGGAATAGTAGAATCACTGGGGGCAGTCTCATGACCTCCTCCTCGGTCGGGTCAGATCTCTCGGGCAAGCTACTCGATCGAGAGGACTGCGGATGTGTCTTCGTCATCCTGGAGACGAATTGAAACAAAGAGATCAATATGGCACATGAATAGATTATCAAAGAAGGACAGTTAATTTAACACAAGGTGAATAATCATGATAATCAAAAGATCAGAAATTTCCTAGGTGTGATTGAGAAACTCCTATCATGTCCTAGGTCCTACGTCCTAATTGCAGGCTCGTAATTAGTACTCTAAGTCGAGCACCATTACGAGATCGCACTAATTGCGACACTGGACCTGCATGGGCCACCACAAAAATGTGTCATGACCCGCACCCTTATGAGGGGCACGAGCACGTGGGTACGTCCAGCCT
The DNA here is from genome assembly GCA_029216955.1 of Iris pallida. Lineage (NCBI taxonomy): Eukaryota > Viridiplantae > Streptophyta > Magnoliopsida > Asparagales > Iridaceae > Iris > Iris pallida. The sequence goes on along the minus strand of JANAVB010025621.1, from coordinate 43,550 downwards.
ACGCCGCAGTATCGGCGGTAGAACGCTGTATATAACGTCTGTAAATACCTACGACTAACAGTTAAAATGTACCTGTACAGTATATACTCTCCGAATGGAGGTGACATAACAATACAGTCTCAATCACAGAATAAAACTAAGGTAGATAGCTCAGAAGGAAAGACATATGATAGATGAAGAGTAAATAAGTGCAGAGTCCAACAAGCCCAGATATATACAACATCACAGGGTATCAAAATAATATAGAAACTACAGTCATAAGCTAGCTGGATCGCAGTCCAGTCAAACCTAGCTAACCTACACTACTCTGGAAGTACAAAATCTAGTGGCTCTACTATAAGACCACGATCCAAGACTACTCCATCTAACTCGAGCCCATAATAGGTCGAGCAGTCCGCATCAGAATCATCTGTAATATATCATAACGGTATCCTGTCAGAAAAATGAGCAAGTACAAACACAGCAGTTCCATGTGAATTGACAAGTTCTATAAGAGACAGTATAATGAAGACTTGGGAACCATTCGGAAGCCGAGTTACAACCCTTAAACCAAACAAGGACCGGGGTTGTAACTCTTCTCCCGAGCAGAACTTAGTCTCCAAATCAAGGTACAATGTAAAGGCATGTAGAGCATTGAGTAACTGTATATCATGCATGGTGAGAAAGTACTGAATATAGAACAGAACAGAATATATGACAAGAAAATAAATATAAAATGTGCCTCGAATATTATAGCCTAATGTGATCGGTATGGGTAAAAATCAGGCTTCCAGCCGACCAGCTACATGTACGTGGACTCGGCCCCCGGGATGGTAAGCTATGGAGCAAGTAGTAGCACAGGTCAGGCTATACCCATCGTGAGGTGAGGGTATAGCTATGATACAAGTAGTAACTCAAGGTGGGCATTGATCACACTATCTATAATATTCCCCATTCCCCGAATAGTATATGGATCCGGACATAGCACGTCATGACGCGGGATTCCCAAAGAGGGGAGCAAGTCCTCTTCAGGAATCGGCGTCAATACAAGTACGAGAATCAAGACTAAGCAAGTACCAGTATCCCAAGAAATCTAGGAATGACATCTCATGACAGGAATCCGACAATACTAGTCCGTGAACTATCGTGTCCGAGAATCAAGTAAGACACTACGACTGACTCGGATATAAAAAATATCAAGACAATGAAAACTATCAGTGAATGTACTCGCCTGCTGTCCTGAGCTGTATGGTATATCAATGCTCAGAGCGGTATCAGAAGACCTAAATATGAGATACTGTAAGTTAATTTAGGTTTAAACAAGTTTAGGAATGATTTACAATGAATGATATGCAATCTAGGTCAAACTAGGTCTCACTGAGTCACACTAAGTCCTGTCAAGTCAATCTAGGTCAAATCAAGTCATATCAAGTCAATCTAAGCCAACCCAAGTCAATCCTAGGTCATACCAGGCATCACGGGTCGAAACAAGTCGAAGAAAGTCAAACGGGGTCAAGAGTTGGCTACAGTTGACTTTTGGTCAACTGGTCAACTCTGGTCAACTCTAGGTCAACCCTGGTCAACCCTAGGTCAATGGTGACTAATAGTTGACTTTTGGTCAACTATACAAGTCTATGGAAATTGGGTCTAAATTGGGCAAAGTGTTGACCCATAGTTGACTTTTGGTCCAAAAAGTCAACCGTGGTCAATCGGGGCCAAGACTAGGTCTAGGCGATATTTCTAACTATTACCAACCTCTACAACCCATATCCAAGTCCATCTTGGACTTGGAAACTCATATCTTGGCCGTAGGCCAATATCCTATTTTATCCTTAAAAAGGGTAAAATTCTAGCTTAGCAACTATCAAGTTAGCCTACCTACGCTTGGTATTTTGACCCGAGCTCCCTAGGGTAGTAAGGTACTAGCCTATACATATATTACCTACCAAGATACCTAAGTGAAGTGGACATCTAGTCCATGTTACGGCCCATTGCCGGTATCTTGAATATTTCAAGATACGGAATGGTACGGCGCGATACCGGCGCCCTACAACCCCGATTTCCACCCGGGAGCCTACCCGCAAAATCTAAATCACGTATTCTTGCCCCACGCCAAGTTTCAACTCATTCCGATACTCCGAGCTCCGTTTCGCCCTCTAACTCGGTTTTCCCTAATTTCTATTCTAGCCTTCTTCCTATTCTTCCAACTTCTTCCAATCTTTCCTTCTAACTTCTAATTCTTTTCTAACTTCTAATTCCATAAACTTCTTCTACTCTTCTCTACGAATCCATCCATATATAATACATATATATATATATATATATATTATATATATATATATCTATATATCTATATATATACATATATATATATGTAAAGGGGGGGGGGGGTTAAATAGGCCAAAACACTAGGGGGGGTTTCTACCTGGCAGCAGCCAGGTGCTGCTGCTGCTGCTGCGTTACTGCAGCTTGCTGCTGCTGCTGGGGTGTTTCTCATTCTTCTTCATCTCTTCCTCTCTTTTATATATATTATTATATAATATATATATATATATATTATATAATATATATAGATATATATATATAACACACACATCCCTATACACACATCCATTACCACTACACCAAAAGAGGGATTTGCCAACATAAATTTTTTTTGATTACTAACAGTTTTTTTCTGTTACTAATTACTAACGGTAAAAAACTGTTAGCAACATCAAAAATCGTTGGTATAAATAAGATAAACTAAAATTTAATATAATAATCATAATATTAAGGTTACAACATCTTATAACCGTTGGTAAACCTAATAAAAAAACAAAACCATCCAGTGTGCCTTTCACGTGATTGAAATTAATTGTTAGGGCGGAAACACTTTTTCATTCCCCCTAATTTTTTTTCCCATGTGCTCTAAAGAACTCTTCTGCTGGTGCTTTCTCAAGAGTTCTCCTCTCTTCTCTGTCTCGATGACAAATGCTACTCGCTGGAATGGTAATGTCTCTCTCCCTCTCTCTCTCTCTCTCTCTCTCTTCTTTCACTTTTCTTTTATTTCTCATACAATATATCATTCTCTGCTTCCTTCTTTTCCTTCTGATTTTTCTCTCAATAAAGTTAGGGTTAGGTTTAGGGCTTGGGGAGGAGGACATCACGAGGAGAAATCTGATGAAAAGCTGGAGCAACATCATCAGCGTCAACGACAGCTGCTACGAGACATCTCCTAACTTCATCGGTCGCTCGAACGCAACGCGAGCCGGAAGCCGACGGCGGCGGCGGCGGCGGCCAAAGCGAGCAGCCGCACTAGTGGTGGAAGGACTTTGGCGTTCTAGGCCTCAACGTCTTCCAGAGGCTGCTCTCGGCACTCAAGTCCAGGGGCTGAAGAAGTATACCATAGGGAGGATTCTGATCATCTACGCGCACGCCTCTTTCCATGGCCTCGTCGGTAGGGACGTCCATTCCCCAAACGCGGAGGCGCAGAGGAAGTAGAGGGCTGTCGTGGAAGACATTTTGGGGCTGCTGCCGATGCAGTCGAGGAAGGGTTCTGTGCCGATCGCGTTCCTCTCCGGTCTCTCGCTGCTTCTGCGTACAGGGGGGACATGGAGAGGAGGATAGGGATGCATGTGGCTTTTTTCTTCAGAATACATGATTGAGAAGCTTGGAATTGATAGGAGGAAGATATTAAACTTGTGCAATTTACTGTACAAGAATTATGGGACAACCATGGCTGAACTTTTGTTTTGTTGTTTGATTGTTTCTGTTGTTATGTTTATTATTTTGTTTTATTGTTCTCCATTATGCAGGCTATGATGAATACCACAGGTTCTAATCTCTCTTTTCTCTCTCTCTCTCTCTCTCTCTCTCTCTCTCTCTCTCTCTCTATTCCATCGTATCAATTGAATAGTTTCAGGTTTCTGACTTGTCTGTTTATTATTTTTAATTTTGGTATCATAACAGTTTTGTGTAGGGTTCAGAGCCTCCAACTCCGCATTCAATTATGAGAATGGGTTCAAGGTGATTAAACATTTCCTTCCTAGAAATTTTTTTTGTGAGAATGGGTTATGGGTTTTGGATGTTAATAGGAAGTGGTGGTATATAAATGTCATATGATGGATGCATTTTAAAACTGAAAAATCTGAAGGCGAACTGTATCACTAGTCATATGGCAAACATTTTAACTACTTGTCAGGTATATTACCTAATAATTTTTTCAAGGCAGGAGAAGACGGAAGGCGTAAAATAAGCCTCGTGCCACTTAGTTCTAAATTTTCTAACAACTCTTAGACAATAGGTATTTCATATAGAGGAAGAATAATGCTTAGTTTACATTTTTCAAGAGTAGCTGCAGGGTCCATAATGTTGTTTAGGAACCTTTCTAATGAAATGGTGTGCCTAAATGGTCAGGGGTTGTAATAGTGCATATAATTCGAATTGAAATAAACAACTCAGGTTGAAAAGATGAAACTTTTTAATACTCTAAAGTTACAATATGCTAACATTATGATTTAATATTTACATAGTCCTACTAATATTTTATTTTTTAACTTATGAGTGTATATTATATTCAATCACCCAAGGAGCCTACACGATAATTCATGTTAGGACCCAATATTTGGATGGTTCCTTGTACTGGTAAGGTTAGATAGGAACTATAACTCCCAGTTACTTATCAGGCACTATCATTAACACACTTGACCTTTGAGCAAAGCAAAAAACATAAGCTTGAGTTCTTTGTCATTCTAGTACAATTAAAACCATAGAGAACATCGCTGTCGAGAAACGGAAGCATTATCTGACATTTCAGTCATCCAAAGGAACACTAAATATGTTTATCATATCAGATTAGCTCATCATCAATAAATTAGAACATAAGTGAAAGGATAAAAAGAAAGAAGCCTCACAGTTATTACAGGATAAATTAGTTTTCAAAACCAAGCTTGAAAAGTTGGCATTGTGGGAAAAATAAAAAGATTAGATGCATTCTGAAAAACAAAAAGAGCACATAGCTAATTGCACTAATGCTCACATCTAAAACATAATAGAGTTACATTTTCATTTGAAATAGAGAAAGTAAACCCATGGATCCATAAAAAATAAATAACAATTTGGGCTTGTTACTCGAGTGTTCTAAAAGTCATAGAAAAGTTTCTGTCGAAGCCAAATATATAGAAATTTAACACTCTATAATGAAAATAAACAACAATTTTATAATTTGTACTATTGCATGTCTTAGCTACGCATTCGTATAAGGTAAGCTATGGATTCTATCTTTTACTTATTCTGAATTTACCATTGTTGGATTTATGCAGTCCAAACAACCTCACACTTTTATTGTTGTTACACTTGATCCCCATTCGTGAAGGCATGACCTTGTATCCACACATTATTGTTCATGTGCATATTTTTCTTCTTCTATGCTAATATGTTCTGGGCTCAGATAGCTTAATTAACATCTTTATCATGTGTTCTAGACATCTCTACTTATTTGATGAGATGGGCCGTAAAGCTTGGTAAAAGAAAGTCCACTCAATTTAGAGCTAACAATGATATTTTTAATAATGCCAGTGACTGCCTCTGTTCTCTGATGAGCGAATGGCGGAACATACCTCCTAGTTGAGGGTATGTTCTTTTCAGTTTATAGTGAAATATACACATATTAGTTTCAGTTTTAGGCATCAATCAAATAGGACAAGCTCAACAGGACATAATAGATATTTTTCTCCCAAGCCAATATCAAATGCATGTTGGTTTTCATTTTAGGCATCATTCAAATGTTTCCAGAAACCTTTAAGAGCATGCCATTAGCTTTAGGCATCAGTCAAATGTTTCAGTTTTAGGCGTCACTCAAAGGATTCAGTTTTAGGCAATAGTCAAATGTTTCAAGTTTGTTTATCTTTTAAGTATTTGTAAGCATTATATGTTTTTGATTAGTTGCGTTATTGATTAGTATTTGTAAGTATCCTAGATCCCAAGTTCATTTGTCATCCTTAAAACCAGTAAGCCCATCCCAGACCCCATCAAGACAATGAAGGCCCATAACAATGCTACCACCTCCCCCCAAAATCTTGATTGTATTCCTTCCAAGCTGTTTGTAGAAGAGTTTGAGAACCAGTCATTACCTAAATCTCTACATCACCCTACACCCATACCTGATGATGCTTATTTGTCTTCTAATCCTTCTAAGAATACAAGCACCCACCCTCATAACATCCAGCACAATGCCAGCCTTCCAAAAACCAATGCAAATCCAAGCGACTCATTTACCCAACTAATCCTGGATATCACTGAATGCTCTAATATCTTAAATACCAAACCTGATACACAATCCTATTGCCTTCAAACCCATAACATCAAAGAAACCATCCCTTGTTTCCCAAAGTTATGAACCTACTTCTTTAACTCCTATTACCTCTTCACATGTTTCCAAACGTACCTTACATGCATCTATTGCTGAGAGGCATCATTCAAATGTTTCCAGATTCCTTTAAAAGCATGTCATTAGCTTTAGGCATCATCAGTCAAATGTTTCAGTTTTAGGCGTCAATCAGGATTCAGTTTTAGGTATCAGTCAAATGTTTCAAGTTTGTTTATATTTTAAGTATTTGTAAGCATTATATGTTTCTCCCAAGCCAATATTAAATGCAAGTTGGTTTCGGTTTTATGCATCAGTCAAATGTTTCAGTTTTGGCATCAGTCAAATCCAATTTCTAGCTACTCGCATAGCTAATTGTTTACTTTCTCAGATTCCAATCTTACAGCTGAATGAAAACCATAGTCAGGACTAAATCAAAACATTTAGCAAGGTACAAAAAGGAGTCAGGCCTCAATGGCAATGTCAACTGCCAATTTTTTTTAGATATTTTCTTGTATTAGTTTTTTTTTTTTCCTCCTGGAGTTGAATTATGATGTTTCCAGATTCCTTTAAGAGGGTTTGTGTTTTGTTTTCGCTAAAACTAATATCAACTGTACATTAGCCTTGGTTTTGCAATTTTCTTGGATGGTTAATGTCTATGAAATGCTTATATGACATTTTGCTTCTATTTGCCACAAAATTAACTTATGAATCCAAAATGCTCATTTCTGTACAAGGAAATGGGAATCAAGAATGGTGTTTCAGTCCATGTATGCCATTAGCATTCATTGTTTCAGTCCCATGTAATTAATTTAGGATTAACATATTAGGATTGTAAGTAATTGCTTACATTTGCTTATTCATGTTGTTTCAAGAATGGTGTTTCAGTCCATGCCATTAGCATTTATTGTTTCAATCCAAAATTCTCATTTTTGTACAAGGAAATTTACTTAGGATTGCAAGTAACAGGCCTTCCTCCCTTCCATTAGCAGGAACAACGAGAGCAATTTGTGAACGTGTGTTCAATTCCTTTTTTCCCCAAATCAGGCCTAATGGCAATTTGTTCATTCATTGTTTCAGTCCCAGGTCATTGAATTCCATTTTCATTGAACATCCTGCAATATTAATTTTTTATGTTCCAGGAAATTGTGTTTCAGTCCCAGGAAATTCTAGTTTGCATGTGTTTGGAATTTGGTACTCAGATATTGTATTTTGATAGGTTAACATGCAATTGTAGTTCTCAGATTCACAATGTTTACTCCTTTGTTTATGAATGCCTTATAGTAAAGACATCAATCATCATATATGTGAAATGTAGCCTTTGCTTTAGTGATCTCTCTTTTGATATATTATTACCATCTTATATAATTTGGACTGAATATTACTTATAATTATGGAAATGCAGGCTCAAATTGAAGTGGCAGAAGAGGCAAAAAATACAAGCATGTCTTAATGGTAGCGATGGTATCACAAGCTTAGAAGACTTTGAATGTGATGCTATTGCTAAAGTTTTGGGTCTGATTTTGTGGTCCACAAAATGGCAATTACAAACTTTGCGATATAGTTGATGGAGGATTTGTAATTTGGCCAAAGTATCGTTTGCGAAATTTGTAGTTTTTTTTACTTTTGACATAATTGTTCAAACTCTATTAAACTCAATGTTGTTTGGATTTGTTTAATGTGTGAATACTTTTATCAAAATATATTGAACTTAAATTTTCTTGGATGAATAGTGTTTCTCTGGAATGATTTATACTTATTTGATGATGAATAATAAGATTGGAAGTCTAGATTTGAATTACAAGTTTAGTGCAATATAAACAAATCCTTATGGTTATGATATGTTTATAACGGTAAAAAATTGTTAGAAATTTATAATTTTTAACTATTTTATTCGGTTTTTAATTGTTGGAAAAATTTATTTACCAACACTTTTTCATTGTTAGAAAATTTTATTTAGCAATGCTTTTTTCGTTAGTGAATATAATTTACCAACGTTTTTTACCATTAGAAAATTAAATTTTCTAACAGTTTTTTACTATTAGGAAAATCTATTTCCCAACGCTATTTTACCGTTAGGAAAATATATTCCCAATGGTTTTTAACCGTTAGAATGACCGTTAGGAAAATTCCCCACACCGTAGTTCCAACGGGAAAAAAGCGTTAGAAATTTTTTCCTAACGATAGTCGTTAGGAAATGCCTATTCTGGTACACATCATATATATATAAATACACTCATATCTATATATATAATACACTCTCATAACTATATATATATATATAGATATATATATATATATATTATATAGATATATATAAACACACACACACACACTCACACCACACAAACACACACACATTCTCACCACTCTCCTCATGACACTAATCCTCACACAACACAACACATCAAAATATATACACACACAAGAATATATATATATATAATATATATATAATATATATATATATATATATATATATATATATATATATATATATACCACTCTCTAAGGATTAAATCCTAATAAATCATTAACCTATTTTCTAGGAAAAACCTACAAATTTGTGGGCAAATGGTAGAGAATCTTCTCCTCCATTATTGTGAATGAACTAAATGCAAAAGAGAATTAAATGAAGAAATTAAAGCTTACCTAGGTTAGAGTTGGTTGGAGGAAGAAGCTTGGAAAGAAAATGAATTTGGAAGAGAGAGAGAGAGTGTTGCTTAGTGGAGAAGAAAGAGGGGGGGGGGGGGGGGGGGGGTGGGCTTGTCATGGCCGGCCAAGGCATGGCATGGTGAGGGCACTTGTAATTACAAGTTTGCCCCTCCCTAAGCCTAATATTAATTAAAATCAAAATTAGGTTTAGGAAGTTGCTAAAAATAATTAAAAATCATAAAACTAAATTACTCATGGGGGACTAGTCCAAACTCTTAAACCCTAAAGTTAGTGTGGTGGGCCATGGTTAGCTAACAGGCTAATTACAGCTCAAGTCGAAATTCATCGGGGTCCCGAATTAACTCGGAATGCGATAAAATTCGAACCCGACTCCTATAATAATTAAATAATAATATTCATGAAATAAAATTCTCAAAAATTATAAAATAGAAAATTACCATTTTACCCCTAACTGGGAAAAGTGAGGGTGACATAATCTCCTTCTGCAGCCTCAGAATGTTGACATCTCCAATCAGCCTTCTCTCTAGCCGCCAGATCTCCATTAAGCATGTCAGCTTGCAAATCCTGCTGCAAAGATCTCAACTCAGCCTTCTTATCTTCTAGTATGGTTTTGGGCAACCCCTGCCCCAACTCCTGAGAGCTCTCTTCGTGGCCTTGGGCGACGAACCAATCGGAATTGAGCCGTCCCCTCCTGATCGCTAGACAGCCCCTCTGCGACAGCCTCTAGGTACCCTCCGAGAGATACCAACTGTTGTTATACCTGAACGGACGGAACTTCCCAAGAGCGAGAGAGAAGCCAACCCTGATGGGGGAATGATCGCTCGTTCCAGCTGCCAGACCCTCCGCCGAAGAGTTGGAAAAGTGGCGGAACCACTCTTCGTTACCCAGAGCTCGATCAAGCTGACAAGCAAACCCTGTTGTGGTGAGTGTTTTGTTGTGCCAAGTCCAGATAAAGCCTGAGCGAGACAGTTCCCGAAGCCCCGCAAGCAGGAGGCATCTCTGAAAATCATAAAGGATAGAATCTGGAACCGGACGACCACCAGCTTCTCCCCATGGGCATAAGAGCGTGTAGTCCCCGATCAAGAGCAGGGGGAGACAAGACGACTCAGCAACAGCGGATACACGAGAGATGTCGCTCCATAGTGACTCCCTTTCCTTCTGTCATTGTGGCCGTAGACCGCCCCCAACAAGAACCGGAAGCCTCCCTTGTTCACGAAGGAGATGGCAATCAACTGCTCCGTCATCAAGATCAAGTCACCATCCCAACTCTTCGTGTTCCAGCGAACCCAAATCCTGGCCATGTCACAATGGGCCAGGTTGTGCAACTGGGCCCAATGAGAAGGGGTCCGCCGAGTAGGGTCTTCTCTCCTTTGATCTTGGATTCTAAAATAACAAAAATATCACACTTCTCTCTGTGGAGCACCCCACATCTCTCTCCACCTCCCTAGCGAATACGCCCCCTCACATTCCAGGCAATAATGGCCATTAATTAATGAGAGGTGGGGTCCCCCTGAAAAACTCCGGATCAGCACCTGGAGAAGTGCCGCACCCGTCGCTAAAGAGTCCTCCTCCATCCCAGACGGAACCGCCTGGTGGGGAGCGACCTGAGATAGAACCAACGCCAGGCAGGATTGTCACAAACACCGCCTCTCTGTCTGAAGTATGACCCACCACCATTGAGGGGCCATCCCTCAACATGCGACATCGCGCCTCTTCCTACAGTAAACTGCCCTCCAGATGATCCGCCATCCCCTTGTGCCTCAATCTCCGACGCCGCCATACCTCTTGTAACTATACTACTCAGCCCCTGGCCAGTGGACGTGGCCCCACACCAGGAAAACCAGCTGAGTAGATACAACGAGGCTCAAACCGCCATCTCTCACAGGATGAGTAACCTCCCCCTCCAAGACCTCCTCTCGCTCCATCTTGACATCCATATCACAGGGGGCTTTGGAACCACACTAGGGGGGATAATAGGAACCGCCGGAAGTCCAACCTCCGAACAGGCACTGGCCAGATGCCCGAAGCAGGAACATCGAGAACAGGTAGGTGGAACCCATTCATACTCCACCTTCTGGGTAAGCACCTCTCCAGAAGGAATCACATATTCCACCGTCTTTGGGAGCTCCCCCCCTGCCCGAATCTCCACAAAGATTCTCGCGTACATCAACCGCGTCCGGAACGTAGTAGCTTCATCTGCCTTAATCGGGGTGCCCACCAAACTGGCCAGCCGCATCAACAGAGGTATGCACCAAAACCGGACCGGGAACTCAGGGAATCGAATCCATACTGGAATGGCATTCAGAACTTCCTCTCACATCGCAGTTCCGGAGTCCACTCCTTGAGAATGATCAGTCGACCGTCGAACGTCCAGGGGCCGCCTTGGAGGATCCTAGCGACATCCTCTGTCAGTCCGAACTTCACATAATAGAAGCCATTCTCTCGTGCAAAAAACTCCATACTCCCCTTAGGCTGCCAGACACGCGCTGCATAGTCCTGATCTGCCCATAGAAAGGCTTATTGCCCAAGACGTACAGGACTAGGGTATTCTCCCAGTACGTGTCACCTTCTGGATCTCCTCCGCCGGAAACGATGCCCTGAATCCCTTTCCAGCCTTAATTGGCGGAACATACTCCATCGAAGAGGGGTTTTTAGGCCACACAGGTTTGCATATCTCAGCCCAGGACCGTCCAGCAGGCCGGGGGGTCGTTCCAAGAGGGCTCGGGGCAATCACCGGAGGGTAGACCCCGACCTGGGCATCCAGATCCACCACTTTGCTCTTCCCCTTCGCCGCCGCAGTTGCCTTAGGCCGCCAACCCACCGATCTCCCAGCAGACATCCCCTGACCCGGCCAAATGGCCGAGGCCCTGACCCGCTCAGACGGCTATCGGAGGCGACCCTACCTGACCATGTCCGCCACCCATCTTTCCCCTGGCCTTCGGTACGCGACGACGCGTAACCGTCGTCCACCGCCTTCCTCCGTTTGGCTCCCTAGCGAACCTGAGCCTGATCCGAATTGAAAGTTCGGATCGATGGTGCCGCCCCGCAGCGAAATCGACCCCGGTCACCGCATGTAGGGAGCCGACCCCCTTCTCGAAGAATCCCTCCCCACCTCCGCCTGGGGGGGTCGTCGACGACCCCGGGGGGACCGACCCTCCCCTGCTCCCCCCCCCACCCTGGGGGGGGAGCCGTCGTGTGCGCCTGCAGTGGGGGGTCCGCCCGACCCCCCCCCCCCCCCCCCGTTCGTGCTCCCCCCCCCCCCCCCCCCCAGCGCCGGAGGGGGGCCACTCTTCTTGGTCGGGCCCTGACGCCGCCGGCCAGGGGGTCCGGCGGTCGCGGGGGCGGCCCGCTCGGAACCCTAGCCTGGGAGTCGCACGCGATCGGCATCCGAGAGTCGCACGCGAAATATATATATATATTAATATATATATATTATATATATTATATAATATATATAATTTAAAATGAACAAATATAAAATAGTCTATTTGTCATCTATATTCTATAGATGATAATAGAATTATTGATTGTTTATCTATATAATGTCTATTGAAATTTTGTATATATAAAACTATTTATTTAAATTCTCTTAGAAGAACAATTATTTATAAAATTATCTATGTTATTTAAACCAAATTAATTTTGGGGATAGTAATAAATTTGATTTTAATTTTTTTAAAAAAATAGATTTAAGAATTCTTAGCATAATTGTATTTTATGAAATTTTCAACAGATCTGGGAGAATCTCTCTTCATAATTATTCCAAACTTCTTTTCTTACATATAATTTCTTACAAATATATTTCTTTCTTCTTCCAAAACCTCCTGTTGGGGAAAGCAAAGTTACATGTCAGCTAAACCAAGCCTCTGCAACAGGTAAATCTCCCAACTGCTTGCAACAGGTAAATGGGCCACTAATAGACATTCATCACAAAAGAAGATCCAGACACTCAATTCCAAGAACGCTGACAATTATGTACCAAAACTGTACGGTGGAAGATTGTAAACTTACCTACATAGTGATCTTTGCAATTGAAGCTTGATAAAAGTATCATTGAATGCACATGATATCATGATAAATAGTATTTGCTACAGAGAACCTGCGTGGATCGGTGTTCTTCCAGTCGGCCTTGTAGCACTGCTGCTGTTGCAACTCCTAGTTTCTAGTTTCGACCAGGAAAAACAGGGAATGCCCAATTGCAGATAGGGGCAGCTGTGATGAGTTTGCTCCTTTCGTCCATTCTTTAAAAACTCACAGGAGGTCTGACCAGTTTTGGTAGACAATTCCAATCTAGAATGCCAAAAGGATTGCCGAAAAAACAAGTACCTAAGCGCATTGCTCTTCCTGTATCTGATGCTAGGCACTCTCAAGAGCCCTTCTTCAGTCATATTCATGTGCAGCACCTGTGAACTGTTGTCGCAGTAGGAAAGATCGACACTCAGACCGACAGATGTTCTGGTTTACGGGTGGATAAGGAGGAAACATGCATGTGTAGACCTAATAGGAGTTTTTCCACTAGTGGACTGGGGACGGAGGCTTTACTGTGGGACAAGCTGCTCTCAAAGCGGCCTCAGCCAAAGTGTCCAAACACGAGAAAACATGCACCGACAATCAACACGTTTCATCTCATTCGCATTTACACGTTTGGTTTTCTAGCACCAGACGCTGTGGAGCTTCTTAAGAGAGTCCAAAGAGTATGTACAGTAATGTCATGTCTCCCAGGTCTATGGATGTAGGTTTAAGATAATTAATTTTGCCATCCAAAAAGGACACGGCACAGCTTGTTGTCCGCTTGCCATCTATTTCGGTGTAATCTTTCTCTTTTGATTAAAAAATTGACTACTGAAATGCTTCAAAATTATTTGGCATTCTACAAAAATGCATTTATCTTAAAAAAAAAAATCCAGTATGGATTAGGTTTTAGTTCAAACTTGGTTGAATTATAATTATCAACGTTTGATGATGATAGCCAGACCTGCCCCCCTTTCCTTGTCTGAAGCTGCATCCAACATCCGCAATCGATACGAACACTGACTTACAACTCAAAGAAATGAAGGTACAAGAAGAAGAAAAAAAATGCGATCATGTGTTCACAATCTCGTATAAACTACTTCAATACAGATTACACCTGTCCACATTTTGTGGCTTCAAATCATAATAAACATAACCAGAAAATTCAATAAGATTGTCTTTTAGTTTTCAAAAGCTGCAAAAGCAAAAAAGAAAGTCCGAATTGATCACCATTCAGTTATTCAAGTCATACAGTAAAAAGAAGGGCGCCAATCTGGTTCGTGGAGTGTGTAGTAGAAGGAAAATCTTAATACACACACAAGCCACATATGAAAGTGCGAGCGTGATTACACTCCGACAGTAACCAAAATCCAAAAAAACTTATAATAGCAAAACCAAGTATGAAGTATGAAGCAGACATTATATACAGCACTACATGATCCTATGGAAATATATACTAATAACAAGAAAATAACCAAGGCACAGAGCATACTATATAGCAACTACACTGTTCACTTATCCAGTGATGAATGGACAATGCACACAAGATAAGCTTTTACACGACCAAGCCTGAAGCTGCCAGACTAGTCATTTGCTGAAAGATTAATGTATGGATTGCCCACCCATTGACAAACAGGCCCACAGGTAACAAAGTAGCAATAACCTAAACATCTATTTGAACTGACCATTCAAACTCTTATGTTTTTGTAAATGGATGTGTTTAGACCCATGCCATCGAGTATCAAGGGAACATATACCACTCTGCTATAACCCCTCATTGCTGCCAATATATGCTTTTAGTTCAGTGTTAATAAGCAAGCAGAAACTGACCAGTAGAAGTTCATAGCTCAAGGAATACATTGTTCTCATACAGCAGAGCTTGCCAATGAAAGCTCATACAGCTCACTGAGCATCCATTCCTCACCAGTCTGGCCCCCAAGAACAATAGCCCTAGTACCTCCAACAACACAAGTACTATGTCCCCAAGCAAATCTTGGAGGTCGTCCAGGCACATTCAGTATTCTCCATGTTGGCTTCTCCTCTGTTGGGTCCAAGAGATAGAGCTGAGAGGCTGAGTGAAGTCCAGCCACAGACCCACCAAAGATCAATATCCTACCACCTGGTAGACTAACAGCAACATGATCAAGACGGGGAGGAGGTCCAACACCAGCGGGGTTCCCAGCTCCAGGCATCCCACTTCCAGTAACATACCGCCAACATGGCTCTTCCTCACTCAAGTCCAACGTGAATACATCACTTGAACGCAGCCTTAAGGGTCCACTTTTTGCGAGACCACCAAACATTAGTATCTTCTGACCATCGTAGACCGAAATTGTATGCCCCAACCTAGAAGGTGGGGTCCATGCAACAGGTACCTCCCTCCAAACAGGTTTCTCCAAAGTAAGATCTAATAAACATGTATCACTGAGAAGCACGCCCGAGTCTGCACACCCGCCTGATACTACCAACTTGGTGCCATCGAGGATGCAGGAGCTGTGCCATGACCTAGGAAGTGGAGGCGCCAGCCCAATATCTCACGCCATGCTGGGTGTTTTGCATCAAGATCCAATATGAAGACGTCATTGAGCAAGCCTTGCGTTCCGCAACCACCAAATACAACCAGCCATGACCCATTAAGACAAGAAAGTGTGACCCCACCGGCCAGGAGGTGGGGAGCTCACATTGACATGTCTCCATTCAGGTTCTCTGGAGTTTAGATCCAAAACGAATGTGTCGTTCATGGGTTGCATGTTGATACCTTCCCCGCCAAAGAGAACAACTCGGTTTCCAACTGCACAAGCACTGAAATTGCAGCGAGATGGCTCCACGACACCTCCAACTGTTAACCTTCTCCATGCTACGGCCTCGAGAGTGGTTAGCTCTCTCGCTAGCCTTCTCCAACCTACTCGCCGTGCTCCAGGCACAGTTTCTAAAGCAGGCGTGGATTCACCAGCCCATGCATTTTGGCAGACCATTTTCCAGAGGTGCTCACTCTTGCTTAGCTGATAGAGACGCTTGCACACCAAACCAATAGATGATATATCTCTTGGAGCCAATTTTGAAAGGATCTTCTGAGACAGAACCTCATTGCTCAGTTGAAACATGCTACAAAATTCACGACAAACAATTCCCCCATGCCCTACTGAGATAGGAAGGTAAAATGAATTGTCGGCTATGAACCGAGTGGCAGGTCTAATAGGCTCCTTTGTCAAATACCCATTCAGTAGACCTAAATCTACATTTGCTTCTGTGAAGAACTGAACTCCGAGGATGTGGGTTATTTCATCATCACCATAGATTGGGGTTAGCTGCAGGCTATTCATCATTGGAGAACCATCTTTCCTGAAATTCAATAGATCACCCTGGAATGCTAACCCATTTTCAAGGCACCTCCTTATTTCAGAAACTACAGTAGAATCGACCAACGGATGCCTCCTCTGAGCAAAAGGACCTCTACATTGCAAGAATCGGCTGGGGAAAAAGCTTCAGTTTAGTTTTGATATCATTTGCTAAAATATTTGTAAGACATTTTGTCAATTCTGCAGAAGTACACTTAACCTTCACAATTAGCAACTTGCTTAAAATGAAAGAGACGAGATGTTTCAAATAATTTTTACCTAAGATGGAACTATAAATTTTAAAAAACTATCGCAAATATATGGACCCGACAGGAAAAAGTTGCTAAAAGTGATTGGAACGCCAATAACCAAAATATTTTTTCTCGAAAGATACATAGCTCCAAAATAAATGTTGACAAGAGAACAAATGGACCTGAATGGAAAAATGCAGAATATGATCCACAAAACCAGATCCAAACTTGAAGATAAAAAAAAAAAAAAAAAAAAAAAAAAAAACAGTAAACAGCAAGGCTAACGATAATAAGTACTACTTACAAGAAAAATTATGATCAACAAGTATAAGCATTTGGTTCATTAGTAACTGAATTATATGACACGGAAAGGCACATCAAGGAGATTTGTGAGGTATGAAGCGTATGATTTTCCCTGAAGAACTCTTAAAATGTATCAATGGTATACAATTTTTCTGAATAATCCAACACTAAAAATAGCTCTGAATGGAAACACTAGATGGCACTCTATCGGTAGTTTATTCTTGTGTACGTGTGCCTGCGAGCATGGACAAAGACCATTTCTGTGTCAGAACCATACCATGTCAAATTCGTTTGTCAATCACAAAATAAAAAAAATTAAGTACATCATAAAATACAAGACTCGTCAGCTTCACATACCAGAGAGTTGCAGTCATAAGAAAAATATACACCATCCATTCATCTCGAATAAAGATTTTAAAACTGAGAAGTACCAGAAATCTGCAGGCTTTTGTAATACATATCTGGCACCAAAGCATCAGAAGCCTTTAACCTCCATAAATCAACAATAGAATCAAATAGTGCATGTCTGGCCCTTGACTAAACTTGAACCTTTTACTTAAGCCAAGGAGTTGCAGAGTAGATACTACAATGAAGGTGTATACCAATATATAGTATTGGATACTGTAAGATCCATTTCTGATGTACCTTTCTGCATATCCTAAAAGTAAGTTTTGCCGGGTATGTTTCCAGGACATGAACAAGACGTATTGAGAAATGAGCACAACGACATGGATATGGCACCAATTTTGAAGTGTTTCTTATCGTAGTTTGGATGTCTCATGTCTGTGTCGTGTCTGATACGTCCGACACGACAACGACACGGCACCAGTTTTTGGAATGTTGCACTGCCTAAACCTAGTATGCCGCTTCCCCTCTATCCTTCACTTTCTGTCCCAATTGACCACAGTTTATAGAATAACATTGGAGCTAAAAACACGAGAAAGACCATAAGATCTTAAGTTATATCAAATAAAACCCCAAAAAAATGGGAAGTTGAAATTCCCAACGAATCCTACTGAATAAAGATGGACTGGGTACTCATCTCTCACGGGTGTGATCAACCCCACACCCATTCTTACGACAAAAATGCTTTTGCTCAAAATTATATCATAATTCAATATTGAAAATTATCGCGAAGTTGGCTCAACTTATTGGATTAATTCATTAATGTGATAGAGAGTACATATTTATAGGCAATGATGTATGCTTTGTCTAGGGGTGAGCATTATTCGGTTTTGGACCGAAAACCGAACCAAACCGAATAAAAGATTCGGTTCGGTTTTGAAAATACTAAATCTGTTCTATTCGGTTTCGGTTTTGGGTTTCGGTCCAAAACCGAAAACCGGATAAGAAAATTTAGTTGTTTATATATATATATATATATATATATATATATATATATATATATATATATATACCATAGGTATATATTAAATATATCTAGGTATATTTAGTTATTATATATATTAACACAAAAAATCGCAAATAAATTGAAAAATCGAATAAACCGAACCGATTTCGGTTTGATTCGGTTATGGGTCATTTTGGTTCGGTTTCGGTTTTGCTTATTCGGTTTTCGGTCCAATTCAGTTTTCGGTTATTCCGTTCGGTTTGAACCGAATTAACCGAATGCTCAACCCTAGCTTTGTCCTTGTGTTTTTCCAACGAGAGACTAAAACTAAGAGCAAAATTAGAAAGCCTCTAGGTCGCATGAACATGCTAGAGCTGAACTTCATGAAGCTTGACCTTCTCCCAAATATGGTGACAATGAACCTCAATATGCTTGATACGTTCATGGAACATTGAGTTTTCACTAATACCTATAGTTGTCTGGTTATCACAGTAGAGAACCGTATGAGAGGAATGATCAATAACAAGATATGTAAGCAAACTCTTCAACCATGTTAGCTCGGAAATCGCATAAGCCATCGAGGGATACTCAACTACTGCATAAGAATCGACAATGAAGTCTGCTTCTTATTCAGCTAATTCACAAGATTATTGCCAAAATAAGTGCAGACACTCAATAGAACGACGATCATACATAAAACCTACATAATCATCATCGACATAAACGATCAGAAAAAGTAAAGAAAAAGGTTGATAGAAAAACCCCTGGCCAGGAGATTTCTTCAGGTAGCGTAGAATATGTTCAACATCCTGAAAATGAGATACCCAAGTAGAATGCATACACTAGGTAATAGTGCTCATAGCAAAGAAAATGGATATATGAGAGAGTCAAATATATTAGCTTCGCAACAAGGACCTAATAGTAATCAAGATTGGGATGAGCGACTCGGAAGCATAACAAAGAGAGGAAAGCTTCACATTCGCATCCATAGGAGTATCAACTAAGTTACACTCCAAATAGTCAGTATCCTGTAGAACATCCATGTAATACTTCCACTGAGATAAGATAAGGGAATCATCAAGTCTCATAACCTCGATTCCCAATAATTACAAAAGAAGACTCAAATCTTTGGTATGAAAATGAGAAGACAATTACTTTTTGATCATAGAAATTCCGAGAGTATCATGAACAATAATAAGAATATAGTCAACATAAACCAAGATAATTATTCTCCCCTGTTGTCTGTGAGTAACGCCAATGGTATGGACCACTTGATTGTTGTCAAACCAAGTACGAGGAGATTGCTTGGGACTATAAATAGACTTGCATAAGTGACACAGACTTGCATAAGTGACACGCAAGAGACTCCCCCCGCATTTTCATAACCGGGAGGTTGTTGCACTGCAAATAGTCTCAATCAACACCAATGAGAAAAATATTCTTAATATCCAACTGATGTAGGAGCCAGTCTTGGTATACCGCAAGAGAAATCAACACATGAATAATATTATGCTTAGCAACGGGAGAAAATGTCTCCGCATAATCAATTCCATCTTCTGAGTAAATCCTTGAGCATTAAGACGTGCTTTCGAGCTCTCAACAAACCCATCGCACTCAACAAACCCATATGAATTATGCTTAATGGTAAACACCCACCGACAGCTAACATGAGAATAACTAAATGGAGAGGTACCAACTCCTAAAGTACTATTAGACCATAGGGCCTAGCGGCCTGCTACCCTATATGTTGGAGTGCCTTTTGTACTAGTGCGGAAAACAGAAGAAAAAGAACATAGAACTTGCATAGATGAGGAGTTAAACAATGGTGAGAAACAAAGTTAGAAATCGGATGTACAGTACATGTGTTGTGTTTCCTACGAGGACAATGAGAAGATCATACATAGTACGAACATCATCAGTAAGGACGGGACGGGCGGTCCCATAGTATCCTCACGAGACAACTTTTTGCGTCTACAGACAGGTACTAGTGGTGGTCTAGTGGAGGAAGTATGTGGTGATGGCGGCGGACATGTGCTACCGAAAGGAACATATGGATATGGAGGCTCCGGTAGAGGTTGAGAGGTAATAGATAGAGGAACCGAAAGGTTAATCCTCAGGAAAAGTGTCAGTAACCTACATAACAAGTTTCTGATCGAAAAGAGAATAACAGGCATATCCTTTCCGAGTACGAGAACAACCAACAAAGAGATACTTGACTGCACATGAGGCAATTATCAACAGATGGACAAAAGATGATAAGAAAAGCAAGTAAACCTAAAACCAAGGAATCATCAAAAAGGGTTATGAGAAAGGAAATATAATGGAATAAAGATATTTGAGTTGAGAATTGTTGAGGGCATACAATTAAGAGGTAATAAGCAGTTGTAACGATAAAGTTCCAATACAGTTTGGAATTTTCATCTACAATAATAGTGAACGTGCAAGCTTGAGAAGAGGATGATTTTACATTCAGCTAAACTATTTTGTTGTGAAATATAGACACATGAAGTCTAATGAGTAATGAATAATACCATGGAAACAAAAGTATCTTGAAAATAGCTACTCGTCTACTCACAAGGCATTATCAGTACGAATGATCTTAGCGGTAGTAGAAAATTGGGTATGAGTCTCGCCCACAAAGGAACAAAAAATACACAAAATATCATAAAAATCACGAAGACGGCCGAGAAGCAAATACAACCATGTCGTGCGAGAATGGTAATTAATAAAAGTAGCAAAATATCGGAAAACGAATAAACTAGTAGTTTCTTAAGGTCTATAAATGTATGAATGCTCTAAAGACAAGGGAGCATCGCTTCTATAGAAATAAGAAGAAAATGTCGGGTGATGTTGCTTCTTGAAAATACATACTTCACAAGAAAACTCAGAAGAAGAGAAAAAAATTCTAAAGTGCCTTTTGTTGGATAAGCAATCGAGCATTCCCTAAGTGTCGTTGCAATCGACAGTAATCGCGTGGAGAATGTCCATAAGAGGTAAGCTATTAGCTTCCCGTCCCTAACAATAATTGTATGCGTCTGGAGATCTTGAATTACAAAAAAGGAAGAGGAAAAACTTATAAAGCAATTATGATCTCGAGTAAGACGACTAACGGAAACAAGATTAAAATGTGATCCATAAACATTAAGCACAAAGCGAAACTGAAAAGTGGGGGTGAAAGGCACTGTTCCAGATCTACACATCGACATGTCTCCTTACTAGATATTGTAATGAATTTAAGAAAAGTAACATTTATACACCTGACTCGCTGAGGAGTAATATTATTGGTAGCATCAAAATCAACAATCCAAGAAGAAAAATGAGTATGCATGGTATACCTTCAGCAGAAGTAGAGGAAATAGGACCAGAAGACTAGGTGAAAAGCCATAGAGACTAAGCATCTCATCTCGTAAACTATGCATCTCATCTACAAGAAAGAGAGCAATGGGAAAAGAAGTAAATAGAACATCGACAACTGGCACAAATAATGAACGTGGAGTAGACATATGTTATGCAGAAGACTATTGTTGTGCCTAAGGAAATCTGTGCTTATTATAGAATGCGGCCTCAACATGGTTCGAGAGACAACAATAACAACACATGCGAAGAATACCCCGACCACGGCCACGTCGCTCTAGACTACCTCCTCGAGAAAATCCAATAAGAGCCCCTTCACGACCATAAATAGGAGGACGAGATCCAGGAGCCTGATGAAGTAGAGTAGGAGAGGGAGTCGGGGTAGCCACATTGTCCAGAAGAGCAACTCCTAACACGAACGAGACTAGACTAGCATAAGAGCAAGTTGGTACTAGACAATAGAATATTGGCACACACCCCATAAATATGATCCGAAACACGGGCTAAGAGCATATAACTAAAGCCTCTTGTCGGGATCGCTGAACAAATACACCAGTAGAAAAAGGCATGTGATGAAGTCACTCCTCGAGAAGGCCTTGTACGAACAACAACAAAAATCATGTCAACATCCACGACCTCTATGGAGTTGAACTCCCATAATATATTATAAAGATGATGAAGACTATCCTTAGAAGAGTAGACAGATTTAAGCTCCTACTACATCTTCTTCAAGCTCCTACTACATCTTCACAGTAGACACGTAAACCATAGTACAGTCGCAAGGAGTCTCCATAGAGTTAAGCATCCAAGACTGAACCTGGTCATCATTACGTAGTAAAGTCTCAAAAATATCAATTGAAGATCCTTAGTCAAGTGGTGCAATAAACCCTTAGTCCCAAGGGCACGGCGAATAGAATGAGCCCACTCAAAAATAATTCTTATGTTTGCTAAGTGTAATAGCAAAAAAAAAGCTCGTTCGGCACAGTAGACGAGGAAACCCCCAAAGTAGAAGAAGAAAAGAAGCCAGAGAAGTAGAACTATAATTTCCCAGAGTAGCCACCGTAAGAAAGCCAAAACACCAAATAAGTCACCACAGAAGAAATACAAAATAAGAAATTACCGAAAATAAAAGAAACGCCAAATAAAAGAATATTAAAGTCGAAGAAGAACACCGAGAGAAGTCCAAAATCAAAACACCAAAGAGCACTTGTCAAATCGTCCAAACTCCAAGTACAAATCAGCAAACACTAATACAAGAGTGAAGCTCTACCAACACAATCACTAAACCATAAGAGCCAAGTCTAGGTAACAATATAGAAACAATCCTCCAAAAACATACAAATATCATAACTACCTCCAAAAGCCCAAACCGAGATCATAGTATCAAGAGAGTAACAACATATAACTAAAGAAATGGCAATATTAATAACTTGTTGATTTCTTTTTTTTATAGTTTTACTAAAGCTAGAAACACGAAATAGAAAGTAGAGAAATGGAAAGCAAACCCTAAATCACAAGGGAGCTAAGCCGACGACAACATGGGAGGGGGAGCAGATTGGACTGGCCAACAGATCCGGGCTGATCATGAATCAGTGGTTCACAAGAATAAAAACTAGAGAAAAAGAAAGCAAACCCTAGATCACGAGGGAGCTAAGCCGACGACAACATGGGAGGGGGAGAGGATTGGACTGGCTGACGGATCTGGGTTGGTGTCGAGTCAATGGTCTGCAAGACTGGACTAGACGATGTTTACGAGGAACTGCAAAATTTTGACGAGAGCTCGGGTAAACACACCGACGACAAGAGAAGCTCTGACAAGCTCGTTCTTATAGTTGGTTGTCTTGGGCGATGTCAAGTGGTCGACTGCAAATATGAGATCATGAAAGAGAGCTCGTGGGAGGTCGACAGTATGGAGGGCCTGATCGACGGAAGATGGCTAGGGCTACTAGGGTTAGAGTTTGGTAGATCGGGTTTGTAGGAGAAAGCTAGGGTTCGGGTTAGAGATTAGAAGTTAGCTATTAGCTGATTTAGGAATTTAGGGTTTAGAATTTGGAAATTTAGGGTTTTGGAGAATTAAGGAAATATGATAGCTAAAATGGAGAGTATTAGGGTTCTAAGGAGGGAGAAGCAAAAGAGCTAGTTCGAAATAGAACCATACTCCTATACCATATTAAGAAGTTGACTCGACTTAATGGACTTAATCCATTAATGTGATAGAGAGTACATATTTATAAACAAAGGTGTGCTTTCCTTATGTTTTTTCAATATGAGACTAAAACTAAGAGCAAATTAGAATGGCTCTAGGCCATACAAGAAATAAGAGTAACTTCCACAAAAACTCTAAATGAATGAAAAGTGGCATAAATTAGCAAATAATGAAGCTAAGAAAGTTGTTGGTGAATCTAAATCCAAGACCTATGATCATTTGAATAAGAGGTAACAAACTAAGGAGTCAAGGGGCGGAGGTAGGATTATTTTTCAGCTAGAGCAAATTTACATTAAATACAAAAAGGAAAAAAAAACCTTAAAAAGTCTACGAAGTTTAAAAGTACAGTAAAAAAGCTTTAAACATCTTAATTTGCAGTGGTGAATGTGGAGAAAAGATAAGTCTCTAGTAGTAGTAGCTATATTGACATTATTAAAGATATGTATGACTAAGTTACGAATATCGTCACCGAATAAGATATCACACCATCTCTCGTTAATCATCAAGGATCAACGTTAAGTCCTTGTTTGCTTTAGTTATTGATGAAATTAAGTCCTTGTTTGCTTTAGTTATTGATGAAATTATGAGACATTCAACATGAAGTTCCACAAGGTATGTTGTTTGATGACCATATTGTACTAGTTGATCATATTAGAGACTAAATAGAAGTGTGGAAAAACTTTGGCAATTAGAATTAGTAACGATGAAAATAGAGCATATGATGTCACTTCAATAAAAGGTCAAAAAAATGGACAAGTGCATACTGATGGACGAGATTCCTAGAGGCGATAAATTTTAGTATTTAGGATCACATTAGTCATGATGGAAAAATTGAGAAAGATATTGTTCATACAATTAAATCAAGATAGTTGAAATGGAAAAGTGCTTTTGGAGTGCTTTGTAATGATAATACCGTTAAAGTTGAAAGACAATCTATAACACCAGCTACGCTTAATGGATATGAATGTTGGACAATTAAAAACAATGTCTAGAAAATGAGCATAGTTGATTAGAACGATGAGATGAATGGCTAAAATACATTAAAGATAGAATAAAAAATGAGTGTTTCCGTGGAAATTTAGGGATGAAGTCATAACTGAGAACGAAGAGAAAGCGTCTCATGTGGTTTGGATGTGCAAAAGAGTGCTAGGATATTAGTCAAAAGAGCTAGGAGTAGGCCTACATAAACTTGGATTGAGTCTGCAATATTGGATATGGTTTTTGTTAGTGTTACAAGGGAGAGCCCTTTACAAAGTTGAATGATAGAAAAGGATCCAAGTAGCTGACCCGAAGAGTTTGGGATAAATGCTTTGTTGTTGCTGTTGATGTTGTTTTGGACCAGTAGGACAGCAGAATTAGTCATGATATACCATCACTAGTTTCTCACCTCGTAGCTGTTTACTTCACAGCCATGAAGCAAATAAAGCTTGACTGCAGTAAGTTCCTTTGCATTACTTCAGGAGGTTACTAAATAACTCCAAACAAAACCCTAACACTAAAACACAACAAAAATCCAAAAAATAGGAGAGATTCATACCAAATTAATGATGCTTTCGAGAATCTTTCCCCCTATAAACCGTTGATAAAAAAATGCAATTTATCCTCAACAGGACAGCAGAATTAATCAAGATAGCATCACACTATTTTTCCAGGTTCACAGTTCATTCGCAATCTTCAAGCACACAAAGCTTGAAACAGTATGTTCCTTTGCATTGTAATTTCCACTAGTTCTGACTAGAGAACTCACCAACTAAACATAGAAAACACAAACAAAATCCAAAAACTGAGATCCATACTAAATTAGTGATCCTCCAACGAGTAGTTGGGAAATAAATGCAGTTAATTTTCGATAGGGCAACAAAATTAATTTATATATCATCTCTAATTTTCTCACTTCGTAGTTGTTCATTTCACAATTCAATCATTGGCACAAAGCTTGACTACAATATGTTCCTTCAAATTGGAGTTTCTGCTAGCTCCAACTAGAGCTAAAACAAGAGAGTGATGCTTCCGAGAACGCTCCCCACCCAACCAAACCACACCACAAACACAAATAGTTTGCAAAAACACAAATTTTCTTCGACATAGTGTTCAGCTTGATGTCAAAAATGCCATTGTATAAGGCGATGGTATACAGGGAACAACCTCCGGATCCATTACTCAGGGGGGTAATTGTGTGTTCAAACTTAAGAAGACGTTCAAGCAGACTCCCCGTGCTTGTTTTGAGAAATTCAACTAGGCAGCCAGGTTGTCATAGAAATTGGTTTCATGCGCAATCAATGAGTCACTTGCTGACTAAAGCTCATTTATAGAAGCATTTTGTTACAAAAGATATGGAATCACCCCGCTATTTCCTGGACATCAAGGTTGTCTCACAAGAAAGGAATAGTTCTCTCTCAAAGAAAATATATCGGATTTGCTGCAGGAAATCAGATTATTGGTTCTAAATCCCTTGATATTCCTATCGAACAAAATTTGAAACTGCAGCCTAATGATGATCATGAATTCATGATGACAGGAATTTGAGAGTCACAATGCAAAAGACTTATTGAAAAATCAATATACTTAACCATAACTAGGCCAAATATCTCCTTTGTAATTGGTCTAGTTAGTCCGTTCATGGGAAATCCCAAGCGGTGTCACTAGAAGGCAGCCTTAAGGATCTTGAGATCTCCTAGGAAAGGTCTTTTTATCAACATCACGACCATCTTCAGATCGAATCCTATTTTGATACCGACTGTGAAGGATTGAAGAACAATATGAAATTGACATATGGCTATTGCACTTATCTCATTAGCAATCTCGTCACTTGGAGGAGCAAGAAGCAAATTGTTGTAGTCCAGTCGAGTGCATAGGTAGAATAACAAGTGATGGCTCATACAATTTTTGAGATGAGACATGGCTTAGAACTTACTAGCCAGTCTAGGTAACTAGTATACTATGACCTAACCTATGCACTATGACGACCAAGTTGTTATTTGGACGCGGAAGCTTTAAATGAAACGTGAAGAATAACTATTATAAATTTATCACAGATAATTTTAATAGTCAGACAAAAATCAGAATGGCGTGTTGGTAACGTCGGAGGCGAGATAAGATAGAGTGAATCAGTGATCCACTTTAGGGTTTTGGCATAGCACCGTACAAAAGATTACTCATTCTTCAATTCTTTCGATTCATCTAAACTAGGCTCTCAAGAAATAAAAAAAACCAATCTCTATAGGTTTATCCCTAAGATAACTTAAACCATAACTGATAAAACAAATAAAAGCAATCTTTATCTAAAATCATGGCCGGCTCCACGGGGAGGCAGGCTAGGCAGCCGCCTAGGGCCTCCTCCCCCGGGGGCCTCCATTTTATTTTTTATTTTTTTGAATTTTAATTATTTTATATCGGACAAAAAAAACTATGGATCTGGTAAGTCCATGACTGCCTGCAGATTCATAAGAAATAAAAGAAAAGAAATGTTATACCTACTTCTAAGCCGGCTCTTTATCTTCTCTCACTCACACATTTTCATGAAAAATCTCTATCCTAGGGTAAAAAATAAACGGTCACTTTCCCCCTCAACAAATGTGTCAATGCAGGATTTTTTTCTCCTCATTTCTAGTTTCTAATGTCTTTTTCTGTCTGGTGAAGCTTCTAATATTAACTGTTTAAAAACGGGGAAGAAGCTCATAGTGGAGGAGATCGTAAAGTAAATATATCTTCGTTACTTAAAAATAAAAATTATATAAAAGAATAAGGGTCTCATATTTGGACTTGTCTAGGGCCTCCAAAATGTTAGAGCCGGCCTTGTCTAAAATAACGAAAATTAACTAAAAGATAACAGAAATCTAAATTTGGTTCACGTTAGTATGGTGTAAGTGCTAGATATTTGCCGCATTAGCCATAGCCTATCTATTGGGCTCCCCCATATTAGGTTCAAGGTTTAAACATATGTTGTATGTATATCCTCTTATACCTAAAAACTGAAGAGACCGGGCTCTTCAATCAGTCTCTCTATAATAGCATCCAAGTTTTCTCGCTTCATAGGTGCTCATTCCACAGGCAATAAGCACACAAAGCTCAACTCCAGTATGTTCCTTTGCATCGCAATTTCCGCTAATTCCAACTACAAAGAACTCAATTTCCTCAGAATCTCTAACCCTAACCTAGGAAGCAAATATACTCGGAAAAAGCAGTGTTTTTAGCATGTCGAATACGGCACATACTCCAAAATACATTGTGACATGCCAAAATTAATGCAGTGTTCGTGTTGCTGCGTCGTACTCGTATCCGTGCAACATAGACGAACACCAAAAAATTCCCAAAAAACCGAGATCCGTACCAGAATTCCTAATAAACAAGAGAGGAGAAGAAGAACCGACCAATTTCTGCCGAGGACTTCTTCAGCTCGATAGCCCGTCCCCTTCTCGAACGCTTCATTGACGTAGATGATGGGATGGTCGGGCTCGATCGCGTCCGACACCACCAGTCCGTATGACGCCGGAACCGGGAGGCCGGGAAACACCGCCGCGCCGATCGGCGGAAAGATTCCTCCGCCGAATCCTAAGAAGCCCCCCTCTTCCTCCTCCTCTTCCAGATCGCTCTCCCAATCCATCAAAAAAAAACCTAACCCTAATCCTAACCCATGGAGGAAGAATTAGGATCTTAGTTTTCTTGTCTCTTTTCTTTGGGGAACTGGGAAGACGAGAGAAGTGGAAGATTGGGTTCGGAAAGGTGGAAGGAAATGAATGAACCACAAAGTAACCTTTGCCAAATTAAATAACGGACTAATTAGAGTTTAGACCCTGAATTTTATACCATCTCAGACTTTAAATTCTAACATGTCCAATTAAAAAGTTTAAGACTTAAATTTTTCAATCTCTCCCATTATACCTTTCCTCTCAATGCATGAGATTATTTTTAAATATAAAATAGAGGGTATAAAGAAAAAAATTAAAAAATCCAGAGCCTAAACTTTCTAATTGGACATGTTAGGACCTAAAGTCTAAGCTGGTATAAAATCCATGGTCTAAATTCTAATTAGCCCATTAAATAAATACACCAACCCCCACACACGTTTTTATTGGTATTACAAAAACTAGTCTTATTTTGAAACAAATTATGCAGACTATTCATATTCTTTATTAAAAAATAAGAGAAATTTTGACTTACCCCCCACTTGGATTACTACTATTAAGGGTGCACCCCACAATTTTGCATTAATGAAGAAATGCCCCACTTTGGATGGAAACCGTCTAGGACTAACGGTCAGAGGCTTTGACCCAAAAAAAACGGACGAAAATACCCTTCACATTGTCTTCTTCCTCTCCCCTCTTCTCCTCCTCGCCGCCACTGCCCCCCTCCTCCTCCCCGCCGCCACTGCCCCCCACCTCCCTCCTCGCCGGCCGCCGCCCTCTTCCTCGCCACTGCTGCTGCTTCCCCCCCTCCTCCTCCCTGTCGCCAGTCGCCCCCCTCCCCGCCGCCCCCCTTCCCTCCCCGCCGCCCCCCGCCCCCACCCCGTCCCCCCGGCCGCTGCCCCCTCCCATTTGCGCCATTGCTGCTGCGAGGCTGTTGCTGCAAACGATGTCGACCCAGATGGAGGGACGACGCGGCCGGCCGGCGAAGGGGGGGAGCGCAGCGACGGGGGGCAGGGGGTGACGATGGGGAGGAGGGGGTCGCAGCGGCCAGCGGTGGGCAGGGGGGTCGCAGCGGCCGGCGGTGGGGAGGGGGGTCGCAGCGGTGGGCAGGGGGTCGGAGCGGCCGGCGGTGGGCAGGGGGGGTCGCAGCGGCCGAAGGTGGGGAGGGGGGCGGTGGCAGCGGGGAGAGGCGGGTGACGATGGGGAGGAGGGGGCAGTGGCGGTGGGGTGGAGGAGGAAGACAACACACATGGAAGGGTATTTTCGTCAAATTTTTTGGGTCAAAGCCTCTGACCGTTAGTCCTAGACGGTTTTCATCCAAAGTGGGGGCATTTCTTCATTAATGCATAACTGTGGAGTGCACCTTTAATAGTGGTAATCCAAGTGGGGGGTAAGTCAAAATTTCTCAAAAAATAAACATAGAAGTGGAATAATTAGTATAATAATAAGTATAAAACAAAGGGGGTGGTCCTTTTAATTAGTTCCAAAGTTACAATAATTAGTATAATAAGTATAAAACATAGTGATAATTAACGTAAAATGACTAATATTCTTAAATGGGGCTATTTGGTTTCCTAAAGACGACGTGGAAGTGGGCTTTGATGGAAGCAACATTCTAAATGCACTTTCGATGTTTGGTTGTGTCGAGTGTGAAAGTCGAAGGTCCTATAAATAGACAACTGCATGACTTCCTATCTTTCCATTTTTATTCATTCTCACTTCATCTTCAAAAACTTTGAAGTGCGCAGATCTTGAGACGAAGTAAGTCCCGAGGGTCTTGGACGGATTTATGCGAACATTTCGAAAAAAATATGGTAATTTTAAATCCTTTAAAGATATACCTGAAATTTTCATGTATATCTTATCGTCTAGGTTATCATGATCGAAGATTATATTTCTTCATATTATTTTCATGATCATTTTGAAAATCCTTGAGCTAATATTGCTCAATACGTTGGATCTCTCTTTTTATACAAAGACCCATTTAGAACCTACTAGTTTATTCCTTATGGACTTTATACTATAAGATCAAACACTCCATGTTATGTCAGAGGTATCACATTTATTTATTTTCAACATTTAATTATTATTTATGGTTTAGTGTTTATCCTTTATTTTTATCGTCATTTCTATTCTTATTTGATAATGTCATATATGACAAAATTCTTGGATTTCAAACTTCTCTTGAATATGTATAAAACGTAGATTTATGGGGTACTGATACCTCTTTCTCGGTCTCTTCCGGAATCTGAGGTATATCCTCGACTAGAGCGATGTAATTTTGAGGAATTAGATCTTTGGTTCATGACATCTTCTGAATCGTCATTAACTTTCTATATAGAAGATGCTTATTAAGAAGTTACTTCTTCAAGAGCATTGATGGTGTGTTATATTACTCAGTCACTTCTTCTGGGGAACCTTTAGGTCTTACATGTTCTTAATATATAACTTATTCATTTGTTGTCTTTGTTTGGTTCTTTTGATACTTACTTTATTAAAAGATAGATTCATAGTTGGTATAGCAATATTATTAAAGTCATCAAGTAAGCATCTAATAATTTATTTACAATAAAGTACAAGTGATAATTTCTCCTAATTTAATCAATATTAGATCAAATGGAAGTATGTCATTATACATTCTTCTGGAACGATACTTTGTAGGTTCTCCTAGAATGATGATGAAGTTAACGATGCTTTATAGCATTCTTCTATAACGATGATAAAGTTGTTCTATAACGATAGTTCACAACGTTCTTCTGGAACAATGCATTTATCTTCTTCATATCTCTATTTAGCGATGAAAATTTTGTCTTATTGACGTGACATATCACAAAAAAAACTCATGTTTAGAAGATTTAATAATCTAAGGAGATAAATATAGAAAATTTCAACATTATAATTAATAAAACATAGATGCCAATATTAAAGTTTCAAATAATACCAACATAAGCCATATAAAATTAATGCAATTCAAAACTATGTCACTAGTTATTCATATACAATCTTCAGGATCGATGATTTTGAAACAAACATATCCTTAAGATCAAGGATGTACGTTGTAATTTGGTAACAGATATAACACGAATTAGTTTTGATAATTTTCGTGATCATTGTTTTGGGATATCTTGTCGATTATATTACAGTTTAAAAGTTATGGGATCATTCGGCTTCTGCCTCACAATGGCCCCAATAATTGAACTTTTGGCTCATAATGGACCCTTAGGATTGAACTTCTGGCTCAACGTAGTATGCGACTCAACATCCCCCATGTGAGTGACGTAAATCCCTATTGAATAGCTAGATAATCTATTTAGATAAGTGTCACGACCCGCATCCTGATTAGGGGCACGAGTACGTAGGTACGTCCAGCCTACGCCGCAGAATCGACGGTAGAACGCTGTATAGGTCTACTAGAAAGTATAGCATCTAGACACAATATATATATACCTGTCATCTCCGCACGGAGGTATATAATCTCAACTTAATCACAAGACATCTAAGGAAGATAGGCACGAATATCATAAAGATATGATGGAAATATGAACTGAAAAAGATGCGAAGTCACAACACAGTTTAGAGTTAAAGATATAACACAAGAATCCAAAATATAACATATAACATAAGTCTCAATACTAGTTGGAACGCAGTCCAGTCAAACCTATCTAACAGTCTAAGCATGAGGTAAATCCTCTACTGGCACCAAGGGTAATGTCTCATCAAAATCTCTATCCTGGCCATACCCGTAAAAGGTAGAGCAATCAGCCAACATGTCCTTTGTAAACATCCATGGTTATCTTGTCATGAAAATGAGCAAGTATACCTCCAACAACAGTTCTATAGTATTGACAAATGCTGTAAGAGACAATCATAGTGGAATACAAGATGATATATCAAGACTGTAAGTAAAACATGATATATAAACTGAAAATCATGTCAGGGTGTAACGTACATGAAAGTAGAACAGTACAGGAATATCTGATGTATAATGTAAATATAAAATGTGTCTTGAGATATTATAGCATTATGTGATCGGCTTGGGTCAAGATCAGGCTGTTCCATTTGGCCCGGCTATCACAGAAAAATCTCGAGAAGGGTCAAGCCGGCCAACATGGAAAGCGAGCACAAGAAATATAGGATCTCGCTACACCCTACGTGCAGTGAGGGTGACGCAAGCACAAGAATAGTGACATGAGGGTATTGATCACATAACCTATAATAACTTTCCATCTCTGAATAGTATATGGATCCGGACATAACACATCATGACACGGGATTCACCAAGAGGGTAGCTAATCCCCTCAGGAATCGGTGTCTATATAAGTACAAGAAACAAGATCGAACAATGTACCAATATACCAAAAAATTAAGTCCAGGAGCATCTCATGCCAGGATCCGACGTATATTAGTCCGTGCACCATCGTGACAAGAATCAAGTAAAACACTATAACTGAATCGGATACAGAAAATATTAAGACAAGGAACTACTATCAGAGAATGTACTCGTCTGCGGTCCTGAGCTGTCAAATGGGGTCGATGCTCAGAGTGATGTCACAAACCTAAAGATGAGATATATATAAGCTAATTAAGGTTCAACAGTGTTAGGCATGATTATATAGTATAAGCTATGTAATCTAGGTTAAACTCAGTTAACTAAGTCAAATAAGTCACATAAAGTCAAACTCAGTCAAACTAGGTTACACAAAGTCAAACTAGGTTCAAACTAGGCTAATGGTTGACTCACAATTAACTTTTGGTCAACTGATCAACTTTGGTCAAGTTCTAGTCAATTATAGGTCAAGTGTTGACTTGTAGTTGATTTTTGGTCAAAACAGTCAAACTTGGTCAATTGAGATCAAAACTAATCTAAGTATCATATTTCTAATATTTACCTACTAAGATACCATATATCTTGGTCAAACAGGATCAACTCTAATCTAAGAGTTAAAATATCAAGTTGTACCTCGTTATTCGTACATCGAAACATACAACACGCAAATTGAGATAAGATAATCAACGATAAGGTTAATAATCTTATCATAGTGATCCACATGGTCATATTGTCAATTTTAGCGATGTGAGATCACTGGAATCGACTGATCTCAGTTTCGTTGCACTAATTCCGAAATACGAACATAATCAGAATTAATTATAATAAAAAGGTGATACATAGAGAAATATCTACAAATATTGTCGGATGATGAAACAAACATCACCAAGGTGTCCATAATGGTCCAATCAGCTAGGATAGCCTATCCATAAGTCCAATTTGGATACAGGGGCAAAAAGGTAATTTTGGATCAAAACGGTGTCCGTGTCGAATCCGCTTTGTACCAAAAAACGTACAAGAATACTAGTTCACTAAATCTAACAATTTATATGTTTACAAATCCAGAATGACGATACGAACCCAACGGTATATCCAGAATTGGATTCTGTTGACCCGATCTCAAATTGGTCCATTGACCAGGACATTAAAATTTCGACAAAAAAGCATGCCGGAGCCAATGTCCTCAAAACTCAACAAATAATATGTCAACGAGTCCAGAACGATGATACGAACTCAACGGTATATCCAAAATTGGATTCTGATGAGCCGATCTCAAAATGGTCCGTTGACTCGGATTGTGGAGACCACTTTGCACCGAAATACGTGACAGGGTTCACGTCATCTAAATATAACAAACTTTATATTGATTTGTGTCAGAACGATGCCACAAATCTACTGGTGGTGTCAGAATTGAAATCCGGAGTCCCGGGTTCAAAATAAAATTTTACATGTTGAAAATTACGAATTCGGACGGCCAACTTTGGCGTCAAATTCAACCAATCAAACATTCTCACAATGAAATGAAACTTGAGGGACAGGAAGATGGTTATACCAGTTGTGCACATGAACTGACGGTGCATCAAACGGAGGTACGACGGCGAAGTTACGAGCCGACGAAGTTGGCTCCACAAACTGTCCAAAAATATTATAATTTAAAGTGTCAACTTGGCGACCGATTTTGATGTATCAAACAACAAAATTAATCGATGAAACTTGAGAAAGGTGAAGAGGTATATACCGAAATTGTAATGGAGGAAAGAGTTCGTCAATCCAACGGTCGGATTGTCCAGAAAATGGGCACAAAGTTGTTGCCACGAAGCGAACTTTCTGAATTTCGAAAACGCGTGTCACAGCAGGATTTCGCCCAAAATGCATGAATCGTCTAGACGGCACATCAGGGAGGAAGGCATGCACATAGGGAGCCTCGCATGGGGGTCGTCGGGCCAAGGGGTCGCCCACGCGGCGGTGCACGGCCGTCGGCCGCCGCTACTACTGCGTACTACTCGCCCGGCCTTGCTAGCCGTGCGGGGGTGCACGGCACGGAGGTCATCGAGGCCCTAGGGGGTTGTGGTGGTGTTGCCCGGCGGACTAAGGAGGAGGAGGAAGCGGAGAAGAAGTTGATGGTGGTGGTGTCACCCCCAGTTTTCATGAACAGGGATATTTTGGTCATTTTTTCACTTTAGAATTATTTTGAAATTATTTATTTATTTATGATATTATTTTGGGGTTATTTGAGTCGGGTTCGAATTTCAACTCAATCCGACTTGTATCGGAGATCGGGGGTAGTTTTGACTCTAGTGGAACCCACACATTAGTTAGGCATAGCCCACATGATATTATTTTTAGCTAGTGGTTAGACTAATTATTTATGGATAGGGTTTGGTTAGATTAGAGAATTAATCATGACTAAAATAGCCTCAACCATTAACCCTTTTCTAATTTTAATTGAATAGATTAGTGGGGGGTATTTTAGACATTGCAAATAGGGACTCACAACCATCGTGTGGCCGGGCCCTAGCTAGGAAAGGGAGAGAGAGCCATTTGTTTATTTTTTGCTTTATTTTTCTCTCTCTTGTTCTTCCCCAAATTTTAGAAAAGAACTCATATTGATTTCTCCACCAAATCTATTCATTCCTCCACCTAATCTTCTTCATTCCTTCTTTAATCAAGTAAAGGAAGGAGCTAGCCAAGTTTGGGAGGATTCGAAACTCGTTCGTATCCATTTGGAGATTTCTACATACCGGGGTCGCATAGGAAGGGTTTTTTCTAGATTCGATCTACCGGGAGGTATAAATCTCTTCTCCTTTTCATTCCTTGTGAGACCCGTCTCACTGTGTCAGTATTTTATACGGATACGTGTTTATTTGAGCCGTATTTTGTATTTATCGATTTGCGTGATATTTTAAAATTTTCCTAAGTGTATGATTTTCATGACTTGGTTTAACTTGGATTTGGTTTTATTTGGTTCGGTTCCACTTTGACTTTGACTTGGTTTGGTTTAGTTTGGTTCTTTATGAGATAAGGCGTATGGTTTAGATTGAGTGGAGAGGAATGAATGGTGGAGATCACTTGAGCTTGTTATATAAGCCACTTTTTCTCTCTCCCTTCTCATTCACCATCATTCATTTCTTTTCCACCAAACCCTAGCCATTAGAGAGAGGCAAGTACACCTTGCCGAATGTTGGATTATTTCAATTTTGTTTGTTCCATTCTCTTCCTTGTTACATTCTAAGCATGTTTAGAACTTGGAGTTTTCTATTTTTATGGATAGGTTGTTGTAGATCTAACTTGGAAGCAAATTCAGTTTTCATGGAATTTGATCTGTTAAACTTGCATATTTTGGTAAACTTGTGGTTCCAGGTTGTAGACATAGTCTCTGTGGGAAGCCATTATTTGCATTTTTGGAGCTGCATGCTTGTTTGTATTTTTGAGCCGCATGCATTAGTTGCTAGCAATTAATTGTTTGTGGGCCGCATGAGATTGTTAGCAGTGAGTTTGCATTTTTAGGCCACGTACAATATTTTGCATGTCCATATGCATTGTTGTACTTTTGGCCGCATGGCCAACTAGTAATTATTGGCCTTAGTCAGAACTTCTGGCCGCATGGCCTTGCAATTTATGTTGCATGCATCAACTTTGGAATCATCATTGGCCGCATATAGAATTTTTCCTTGGCCGCATGCAATTGTTACGGTAGCAGCATAATATTTTAGCTTAGCTAGCATGTAAATTTTTTTTAGTTTGCTGACCGCATGGCCTCTTCCCAATGGGTGGCCGCATGGGAATTAATTAGCTTGCATGGCCTTTAGCTATTGGTTGCAACATGCTGGCCGCATGGCACAAATTCTACTCTTGTCGCATATACATGCAACTGATTGCTGCCGCATGAAAATGTTTGTGGCCGCAGGCATTTATAATTCCTGTCGCATAAGCTAATTTATCTAAGCCGCATGGACCTTAAGGCTTACAGTGCATGATTTTTGCTAAGTTATCATGCATTACTTTTAAGCTTGTGCATGTTTTTGTTAGCATTTATTATGGCATGCATGGGATTAAAATGGTTGGCCGCATGATTTCTTTTTGTATCAGCAAGTTTGTATGCACTTGTATGCATGGGATTTATGCATGCATGTATTATATTGTTTGGCTTAAGCATCCGCATAAGCATTCAGTTGTATGCTTAGCTTAAGTGTTGAGTTGCATAGCTTAAGCATTTAGTTGCAGGCTAGCAAATAATCGCTTGGCACTGCACTTGGGCCGCATGGCCTATATTATTGCTGGCCGCATGGCCCCTGTACCTTAGTGGCAGCATGGTTTTTCTTTTGCTGCATATATTTGTATGAGTTAATATTATATATGTAATAGTTGTTTGGCCACGTGCCCTTTTCAATTGTTTTGCTTGTAAAGTGGAAGCTTGCATTTATTGCGGGTTCCACTCTCTGTCTTTTCTGATTGCAGGAATAGTTCTTGTTGGCATTTAATTTTGGAGCCGCATGGCCTCCCACCCATCCTTGGCCGCATGGCCCCCTTCAGTTATTTTGTCCGCACGAGCTATTGAATGGCTGCATGGATGGCATCCCACTCTTGGCCGCATGCACAACTGTATGCTAGCCGCATATGGCTTGCTGGCCTTAAATGTTTGACTGATTTCATTTAAATAATTTTGGAGCAGCATGGGTGGCCTCCCACTCTCTTGGCCGCATGTATGTTCTTCCACTTTTGGGCCGTATGGGGCGCACTTTGACTGTTTAAATGTTTTATTTTGCCTGAATTATGGTCAGAATTTCTTTCCACTCCCAGCATGAAAGCTGTAGAGTTTCTCCTTAGCTTCAAGAATATATATATTATTAATATATATATATTTAATTATGTAAGTTTTTTCCCTCCTTGATAATTGACATGACTTGATAGTGACCCGCCGTAGTGCACTCCTGACAGATAACTTGACCTGACAAATTTGACATGATAACTTGACATGATAATTCTTGATAGTGGCTCGACGTGGCACACTCTTGACAGTGAACTGACATGATGTATCCCAAGGCTGTTGCGACGGCCAATACGACATGATAAGATTGAATGGCCTGGACACCGTGGACGATTGTGCTTGTACAAATGAACCCGTCTTGTCTTGCATCATGTCTAGGACAGGAACCCCTGAGTACCACGGTCAGGGGTACCCACTGAAATCGACTAAGGTTAACAACTAGAATAATCCAGTAGTCATGAAGAGATTTCCCAGCTACAGGCAATCCCGTTACCTGGGCGCGTTTGTGGATTTGTAGCCTGCCGACGAGTAGGGCACACTTCCAGCACACTGTCATATGTTGCACCCTTATTGTACTAATATTTGCCTGGATAACCTGGATGGTCTGCAGGGCTTGTGGCTGTGGAACATCTCATTGCATATTGCTAGTAACTAAGGCTTGTGATAACCCTAGTTAGTTAAAGTATCAAGCCGTACTTATTGCTTGGCCGTGAATGTTGAATGGAGTTCAATCTGTCTAGTCTTGTCTTGATCTTGTACATGATTGTTACATGTCCTAATTTCTTATTTATCTTGCCGATAAATGGTGGAAGAAACCAAGTTCTGTTCAGACGAAGGGTTACAACCCCGGTCCTTGTTTGGTTTACGGGTTGTAATCTGGTTATCTGAATAGTCCTATGGTTATCTCATCGTATATCACCTTCCCAGACCCAGTTCCTAATTGTTCCAGGATAATGGTTGCAAGGATTGTCCCCTAATGTATTGTACTATGTATTGTCACTCTCTGATTGTCACTTAATGATTGTCACCTCTAGCAATAAATGATCAGAGACCAAGTTCTGTTCAGGCAAAGGATTACAATCCCGGTCCTTGTTTGGTTTAAGGATTGTAACCTGGCTTCCGGAACAGTACCTTCGCCTTTCTTCGTATATTGCCTAGTTCTATTTATTTAACATGTTCTCCAGTTTACCTTATGTCAAATGATGATTTACTTACTGTCTTCCTATGTTCGGGATAAGTGCATTGGTACTGCACGAATCTCGATCCTCCTTTACTTATTACTTTCTCTCCCTGTTGATTGCCTATGATTGCTGGTTTTAAGTTCATAGTTCGGCCTCCTTTGTGGTACTTGCTATTTGGGGTCTGACCCCATGGTTTTGCATGGCCAGGTTCTAATAGAAGAGCCCGAAGGATCTACCGCACCATCTACTCGACGGTGACCAGCCGGAGCACCAGAGTGCCTCAGTGGATTTCTTTTTCATTCTTCCACTGATATGTGAATTCTTCTCTTGTAACGTTTAGCCCCGAGCACGTGTTAGCTCGTATTTTGGTGTTTTCTTGATATTGTAGCCTACGGGCATAAACATGATATGTGTATTCTAGACTATAGCTAGTCCTTATCATGTACGACTAAAACTCTAGCTAGTCATCAGTTCTGTGGTACTGGCTTCATGATCAGTCTATATATATGGTTCGGGACGCCTTACTATTGTATGTATGATGATCGTGCTCTTTGCTCATGTATAGTTGCCTGTGATTGAGATACCTAGGATTGTTAAACCTTAGAATTGACCGATGGCTTATAGAGTAACCCCCATGTCTTGACAGCTTATACGTGATTTCAGAGTATTAACGTACTTTGGGATTGCGTAGATGGCTATGTCTGCCCCCGCTCTCCGGTATTCTGGTTCTGGGGCGTGACATGGTTTTAGTGGTGGCCCATGCAGGTCTCGATTTTCAGATTTGTGGGGGTTACTATGTTTAGATATCTCAATCACGATTATCCTTATTGATCTCCTTCGAATTATTCTCTATCTCTGATACTTGACTTAATATCTGTTTTGATCGTTGGTCATTCCTGTTCCCATGATTTGATCTTGTGTCCTTCAACTTTCAAAGGCACTGTTCTTGATCCTTCTGATTATCTTGTTCGTGTTTTGTCGAGGGCAGCTCAGCATTCTTCAGCAAGGCCAGTTATGGAGGATCAGTCTCAGCATGCAGGCAGAGATATCAGTCCATCCCGATCAGCCAGTCGCTTCTGTCTTCGTATCTTGGGACAGGTGATAGGTTCATACATCTGTTTCAACTACGATGACACGTCCTGGGTAGAGTCATGTCTTGAACTAAGTCATTGGTACCGACTTACCTTGAGGCTTGACTTTTATCCATTTTTGGGAGCCAGCTTAGGCCAGCGAGGACGTTGGTTTCTACACAACTGTCCCAGGAGACATATTGATCCATATGCCTCCAGCCCTTCTTGATCATGATTGTATTTGTTCTTGTGCATTATTTACTGCTTACGCATTTTTACATTACTGATTGTTTTACTTTACTTATATGCCGTGCTTGATTTATTGAGATTGTTGAGTTTCCTGGATCTTTTGTTCTGTTATCTTACTCGACTAGCCTCAGAAAATTTCGAGGACGGAATTTTTCTAAGGTGTGGAGAGTTGTGAGACCCGTCTCACTGTATCGGTATTTTATACGGATACGTGTTTATTTGAGCCGTATTTCGTATTTATCGATTTGTGATATTTTAAAATTTTCCTAAGTGTAGGATTTTCATGACTTGGTTTAACTTGGATTTGGTTTTATTTGGTTCGGTTCCACTTTGACTTTGACTTGGTTTGGTTTAGTTTGGTTCTTTATGAGATAAGGTGTATGGTTTAGATGAGTGGAGAGGAATGAATGGTGGAGATCACTTGAGCTTGTTATTAAGCCACTTTTCTCTCTCCCTCCTCATTCACCATCATTCATTTCTTTTCCACCAAACCCTAGCCATTAAAGAGAGGCAAGTACACCTTGCCGAATGTTGGATTATTTCAATTTCGTTTGTTCCATTCTCTTCCTTGTTACATTCTAAGCATGTTTAGAACTTGGAGTTTTCTATTTTTATGGATAGGTTGTTGTAGATCTAACTTGGAAGCAAATTCGGTTTTCATGGGATTTGATCTGTTAAACTTGCATATTTTGGTAAACTTATGGTTCCAGGTTGTAGACATAGTCTCTGTGGGAAGCCATTATTTGCATTTTTGGAGCTGCATGCTTGTTTGTATTTTTGAGCCGCATGCATTAGTTGCTTGCAATTAATTGTTTGTGGGCCGCATGAGATTGTTAGCAGTGAGTTTGCATTTTTGGGCCACGTACAATATTTTGCATGTCCACATGCATTGTTGTACTTTTGGCCGCATGGCCAACTAGTAATTAGTCCTTAGTCAGAACTTCTGGTCGCATGGCCTTGCAATTTATGTTGCATGCATCAACTTTGGAATCATCCTTGGCCGCATATAGAATTTTTCCTTGGCCGCATGCAATTGTTACGGTAGCAGCATAATATTTTAGCTTAGCTAGCATGCAAATTTTACTTTAGTTTGCTGACCGCATGGCCTCTTCCAATGGGTGGCCGCATGGGAATTAATTAGCTTGCATGGCCTTTAGCTATTGCTTGCAACATGCTGGCCGCATGGCACAAATTCTACTATTGCCGTATATACATGCAACTGATTGCTGCCGCATGAAAATATTGTGGCCGCAGGCATTTATAATTCCTGTCGCGTAAGCTAATTTATCTAAGCCGCATGGAGACCTTAAGGCTTACAGTGCATGCATTTTTGCTAAAGTTAGCATTCATTACTTTTAAGCTTGTGCATGTTTTTGTTAGCATTTATTATGGCATGCATGGGATTAAAATGGTTGGCCGCATGATTTCTTTTTGTATCAGCAAGTTTGTATGCACTTGCATGCATGGGATTTATGCATGCATGTATTATATTGTTTGGCTTAAGCATCCGCATAAGCATTCAGTTGTATGCTTAGCTTAAGTGTTGAGTTGCATAGCTTAAGCATTTAGTTGCAGGCTAGCAAATAATCACTTGGCATGCACTGGGCCGCATGGCCTTCGAATTATTCTCTGACCGCATGGTCTATATCATTGCTGGCCGCATGGCCCCTGTATCTTAGTGGCCGCATGGTTTTTCTTTGCTGCATATATTTGTATGAGTTAATATTAATATGTAATAGTTGTTTGGCACGTGCCCTTTTCAATTGTTTTGCTTGCAAAGTGGAAGCTTGCATTTATTTGGGTCTCACTCTCTGTCTTTTCTGATTGCAGGAATATTTCTTGCTGGCATTTAATTTTGGAGCGCATGGCCTCCCACCCATCCTTGGCCGCATGGCCCCCTTCAGTTATTTTGTCCGCACGAGCTATTGAATGGCTGCATGGATGGCATCCCACTCTTGGCCGCATGCACAACTGTATGCTAGCCGCATATGGCTTGATGGCCTCAAATGTTTGACTGATTTCATTTAAATAATTTTGGAGCAGCGTGGGTGGCCTCCCACTCTTTGGCCGCATGTATGTTCTTCCACTTTTGGGCCGCATGGGGCCCACTTTGACTGTTTAAATGTTTATTTTGCCTGAATTGGTCAGAATTTCTTCCACTCCCAGCATGAAAGCTGTAGAGTTTCTCCTTAGCTTCAAGAATATATATATTATTAATATATATTATTTTAATTATGTAAGTTCTCTCTTCTTGATAATTGACATGACTTGATAGTGACCCGCCGTGGTGCACTCCTGACAAGATAACTTGACCTGACAAATTTGACATGATAACTTGACATGATAATTCTTGATAGTGGCCGACGTGGCACACTCTTGACAGTGAACTGACATAATGTATCCCAAGGCTGTTGCGACGGCCAACACGACATGATAAGATGAATGGCCTGGACACCGTGGACGATTGTGCTTGTACAAATGAACCCGTCTTGTCTTGCATCATGTCTAGGACAGGACCCCTGAGTACCACGGTCAGGGGTACCCACTGAAATCGACTAAGGTTAAAAACTAGAATAATCCAGTAGTCATGAAGAGATTTTCCAGCTACATGCAATCCCGTTACCTGGGCGCGTTTGTGGATTTGTAGCTGCCGACGAGTAGGGCACACTTCCAGCACACTGTCATGTGTTGCACCCTTATTGTACTAATATTCGCCTGGATAACCTGGATGGTCTGTAGGGCTTGTGGCTGTGGAATATCTCATTGCATATTACTAGTAACTAAGGCTTGTGATAACCCTAGTTAGTTAAAGTATCAAGCCGTACTTATTGCTTGGCCGTGAATGTTGGATGGAGTTCAATCTGTCTAGTCTTGTCTTGATCTTGTGCATGATTGTTACATGTCCTAATTTCTTATTTTATCTTGCCGATAAATGGTGGAAGAAACCAAGTTCTGTTCAGACGAAGGGTTACAACCTCGGTCCTTGTTTGGTTTACGGGTTGTAACCTGGTTATCTGAATAGTCCCATGGTTATCTCATCGTATATCACCTTCCCAGACCCACTTCCTAATTGTTCCAGGATAATGGTTGCAAGGTGTCACCCTAATGTATTGTACTCTGTATTGTCACTCTCTGATTGTCACTTAATGATTGTCACCTCTAGCAATAAATGATCAGAGACCAAGTTCTGTTCAGGCAAAGGGCTATAATCCCGGTCCTTGTTTGGTTTAAGGATTGTAACTGGCTTCCGGAATAGTACCTTCGTCCTCTCTTCGTATATTGCCTAGTTCTATTTATTTAACATGTTCTCCAGTTTACCTTATATCAAATGATGATTTACTTACTGTCTTCCTATGTTCAGGATAAGTACATTGGTACTGCACGAATCTCGATCCTCCTTTACTTATTACTTTCTCTCCCTGTTGATTGCCTATGATTGCTGGTTTTAAGTTCATAGTTCGGCCTCCTTTGTGGTACTTGCTATTTGGGGTCTGACCCCACTGGTTTTGCATGGC